>VUQH01090500.1:0-39564 GCA_015106775.1 Etroplus canarensis | reverse complement strand
GGAAAAAAAAAAACAAAAAAGTATAAAAAAAAAAAAATTTTTTTTTTTTTTAGAAAAAAAAATATTTTTTTTTTTTTTTTTTTTTTTTTTTTTTTAAATTTTTTTTTTTTTAAATTTAAAAAAAAAAAACCAAATTTTTTTTAAAATTTTTTTTTTTTTATAAAAAAAAGAAAAAAAAAAAAAAAAAAAAAAAAAAAAAAAAAAAAAACTTCTGCGTTGGCTTGCTTTTCAAACTCAGAAGCCATGTCCATCTTTTGTGCTGTCTATGCACAAGATCAGACAGAAAATAGTTTACTTAATGATAGCCCCAGAAAGCAGGGATACAATGGAATCAATAGCACTGGAGTCGATCCTTCGGGTCATCGTGATAGCGCAAAAACTATGACACAGGATTTTTGAATTTTGGCACAGTGATAGACCTCTGAGATCTGGGACTGATTGGATTTTCAGACATTTTGTAAATAAGGATTTGCCACTAGGTGGTATCTGTAAATTTATTTATTTTTAGCCATCACTCTAAAACTACTCATCTGATTTGCATGAAACAAAAGCCAAATTGATCGTGGGATCATACACGTTCATGGTGACACCATTTCATATCTGCCACTATTGCTGCCTTCATGGTGGCACCATCTTGTGTCTGCAGCCATCGCCATCTGCAGTTGCCGCGGCTTACATAGGTAATCAACTTCACTACTGCATACGTTGGTTCTTAATGAAATTAAAATCAAATCAATTAAGAGAGACACGGTTCTTGACCCATGTTATAAAGAATACTTCAAAAAAAAACCAAAACCTTTAACTACAAAAGTTTATCTCCGTGTCTAAGATCACTTACAAGCTGGACGAAGCCCTACCTCTGATAAAATCTGTCCACCACATGGGCTTCGATCATGGGTTGGATAAGACTGACTGCAGACCTTAATGATTTTGAGGCAATACTGTATACAGACACGGCACATCTACTACATATGCAGGTGCTAGACCATTTAAAGTTTTAGGCAGAAACAGTGCTACTTTGTATTGGATTGTATGACGCACACGGAGCCAGTGCAAGTTTGCCAACAATGAGTAATGTGAGCTAACCTCTTCTGTCCCAGTCAGTAGTCTGACAGCAGCATTTTGGACTATTTGCAAATGAGCAAGAGATGATTCAACACCATCTCCAGTATACACACTGCATTACAGCCTATACACACCTAACACCTATATGTAACAGTATGTATGCATTTTCCTAGATCTGATGAATTTAGAAAAAATTATTCTGAGCTGGGAAAAAAAAAAAAAAAAAATCTACTCAGCCAAAATGTGCATTGCTTGACCATAGCATTTATATCTTCATCAAATTAATATCAAAGATTATCACAAGATGTTTAACCTGAGTTTTAATAAAAGAAGGTAAAGAGACCAGGTTATCCTTAAAGTTCTCAACCAGAGATGTAAGCCCAAACATATAACCTCTGTCTTGCTATGATTTAGTTGTAGGAAACTATTGGAGATCCCTTTAAAAAACCCACACACAAGAGCTTCATTATAGGCCTCAAGTATTCAAGGCTTCCTTTGGTGACAGAGTTAACTGCATTTTTGGTCAAGTGTAGCATGCTCTCATTTGAAGGATGGTGTATGGATTTCACACTTGTATAGGGTTTTAAGGGATCAGTTTGAATCCAAGAGAACCCCCACAACGGAAACCTGAGAATGTGCATCAGGTTTCAAGTTATACAAGGTTTAAATAACAATATTAGATATAAAGATACCCAAGGAAACAATGAAAGGGACTTAGAATTTCACTCATTTTTCTATTCTCAAGTCATATTAGAAAGGCATGTCTTCAAGTCAAACACTAGCATCTACAGAAACAACTGATCCTAATCACCAATAAATCAATAAGTGGTTTAAGTGGGCTCTTTCATCCACACATCCCCACTCCTTGAAAATCTTTAAAAATCCATTCAATTCTCATTTTGTTCTCCAATTCATTACATCAGACCAGATGTGACCCCGGGAAATTGTCTAATTTGTAAAGCAGTGCAATTTGCCATAGACTTAAGAGCAGTAACAGCTGGCAGACACGCAAACAGAGGGATGGTGGGTTTATCGACAGTGCAATTTCAACACAACCTTAAGAATAAAAGCTCACAAACCTCACCCCACTAACGCGAAACATAAATTATTCACATAACAGGTTAATACAGCCAGATATGCTGTTCAGCATTTGTTACGCAAGAGTCATAGGGGCTGCTATTCTGCCTTTGTTCATTTAATCTGCATTTTATTCTGTTAATTTCAACAAAAACTGACATTTAAAAAAGGCAGCATGTGTAGGTGCCAACTATAGAAATGGTTCCTTTTAAAGAAGAAAATGAACTCTATTAATCAGTAAATAAAACAGAAGTTGATGTCTGGTAAGCACACAAATACAGACCTATACACAGTACAGTGGAAAGGCACAGCATGACCCGGCACTACAGTGTAATCTTAGTCACATGCTACCTACAGCAAAAGGGCCAGAAATCCATTTCTGCGACCCAGTTCGCCTCCACGCGTCTGTTCCTGACCCGACATCCTGTGAGGTGATCCACTGCTCTGCTCAGTCAGGGTGACTAAGACGAAATGCTTTATAGGATTAAGAGGGAACGATGCCCATGATGACTGCAGTTCAATAAACAACCTTAAGTGACTTACAAATAAACTATATCAAAGCAGTAGGGCTTGTAGAACCATATATCACATTATGGTGTAAATGCCTTGAATGCTTTGTCATAAAACATTTAACTTTAACTTATGACATAGAAGAAAGTATGCCAACTACAAAAATAGGTTACTCATGCAGTGGAAGTCCAATTAGTTATTTTCTGAACTTAATTGACCATTACTATAAAAGAATGGTCAATCTCCATGTTTGACTGTATGCAAGAGAAGGAAAATGGTTTAGAATCAGTCCCATGAGCAGCAAAAGGAAAACAGAGTGTGCCATCTTTGTTTTCCTTATTCATCATCTGTTCTCTTTATGTGAATGTGACCTACCACTCTTGCCTTACCACCTCTGATCTTTGGACCCAATACACAACCAGAATCACCACTTTCACCTGCCCTTCAGTCAGAAGAGGATGCAAGCCAGCACCATAAGAGCAACCACCTGGTCCCAGCAGCTTGTGACATTTCTGTTTCAAGTGCTCCACTTTCACATTCTCCCAGTTTAAATGGGTATAACTGACCAAACTAGTTACAGAAGAATCTGTGGTCATAATGTGCATCTTCATCTTTCTTTCACATATCCAGCTGCTGTATAATCATTGCTATGCTCAATGATGTGAGCCCCCATTTCTATGGGACAGTCCCTATGGATCATAACCTCTAAGTCTGTCCCAACTTATTAATAGCCATCTGTTACATCTTTATCTAATAAAAAGGCTGACTTTACCAAGCTATCGGAATAACATCGCCAAGGAAAATCAAAACCCTTGAAAACAGTCCTCACCCTAGTTTTTTTTTTGCACATTTTTGCTTTTATACATTTATTTTGGCACTTCATCTATATATAATTAAACCACATGAGTGTAAGAATACATTTTAATATTATTTTTGTTTGGAGCACAAGTGCAGGTAAGCAGGACACCACAGCTTGAGACAACCTCTTATAAAACATTTTTAAAAAAAGATTGCACAACATAAAGAAAAGTTCATTCAAGTCTTGTTCTTGTTATTGCCACGTGCTTGACACTTAAATCTCGAGTCCTGTGCAAACTACAGGGAAAGTGACACAGCATAATATGATGTAGTGTCGATACTAACTCAGATGCGCACTACAGATCCTCCAAAAAAAAAAAAAAACAACCAAACAACCACCTGATTTTGGGGGAAAAGAAGGCAAGAAAAATCAGTTACTTGTGGACAGGACACTAAAAAGTGTTGGGGCTTGTCACGAAAGTATTGAGTTAAACCAGCTATGTTACATGATATTTACTTGGCAAAGAAATACTAAGTCTAAACTGAAACCACTCCCAAACATTTGTTTTACTAGTACCAACCAGCAGCACCATTACGTTCAGCTGTTTTGTGGACAGTGATACATAAGCAATGATTAAAGTACATGTCAGTATTTTCTTTATAACTAATGCCTGCAGGAGGAAAGAATAGAATTGCCAAATCTCAGTCACAATGAAGAAAATAAGAATAACTGCTTTATTGTGGTATTTCTTATGATGATCATATCTGGTCTGAGGATTCCAATGATGAACGCCACAAGCTGAAAGGCATCAGTCTCACAATAAAACCCTGTTTAAACAGGTGCAGTCCCTGCTCTGAGCAAACTGAGAATAGCACTGTCATCTAAAATTTAAACTGATTAGAGTGTAAGATGGAACAGTTTAGCAGGTGTCTGACATCTGGGTGTCGATATTAAGTAATTTCATGTCACCTCCATACTCTGTGCATTTGGGTGGTTTTTTATTTAGTAACTTCTCAGTCATGTGATGGATGCACATGTACTGTGAGCATACACCCACCTGCCTAGCCACGTTTCTAGGACACAACCATCAAAAGCCTGCGAATCTAGATGGCCAAATGTGCTGTGATGTAGCAATTAGTGCTGCCGGGTTCATCTGGGGTCTCGTTAATGCCTGCTTAGCCTCACTGCATCATGTTCTGTGAATAAGAGTCACAACACAGCTCTCATTATCTAGAAACCTTGAGGCATGTGGCCTCAACACCATACTGATAAGAAACAGTTTCTCTGTAAAATGTGCTAAAGAGAACTCAAGACGAGCCCGGTACTTGGGCCTTGATTCGCACGGTCACACTTAAGCATCAGCACGGACACGGTCACGCCGACCCGCGGAGTCCTCTGAGGAGAGCCCTCACATCTCTATCCGCTCGAGCCCGAGCTGAGACGGCGTACAGAGGAAGGCTCGAGGTGGGACTTTCTACGCGTCCTAACGTCCGCAAGGCTGCCCCGCGGGAATTCAAGAAAAACGGCTTGTTTTGGACTCACCTGCCCGATGAAAGAGAAGACGGAGCCCACTTCCCTTCTCGGCTAACGTTACGTCCGTCGGCTCGTCCCCGTGGCTCGTGTTGTTGAGGCTGAGCGAGGCGAAAAGCACGCACGGCCGACACTTGAAGGTGGGATGAGGCTAACTCGCCAAAACGGACAGCGGCGAAGAGTCGAGACCGTCTTTTGGCCCGGTTTCTCGGCAGCGAGCTCCTTCTCTTCGGCTTTCAAACAGCTGCGCATGGATCGACTTCACCTCTTCATAAAGCCACGGGGGCCGATGGCTCTAAAGCACGCATGCCCACATCGTTTGTGACGTCTCGCCCCGCCTTATTGCTCCAGTTTAGCCAATAAGAAGGCGGGCCAGAAGCTGACGCACTAAGCCTCTTTCTCTGTGAAAATGTCAGTGACAAGGTCCTACATTTTTTGTAATAATATCCCTACTTGCATAAGATGCCTTTTATTCTCTTGCGATTGCCCAGCCAATACGTCCACTGCCATCTAAACTATTAAAATAAAGTCTGCCGCCTTCAGCTGTGCATTGAGAGTTATGTATCCCACTACACTGCCACCTGATGGCTGTGTTTGCACTGTTTATACTGGCCTACATTCACACACTTCGGTCATGTAATCATTTTAGTCAGGTTGGGTAACACTGCAAAGCAGCAAACATCATTGGCGAGTTTAGACTCTTTTTAGGGGAAACTGCAAGAGTAGTAACAGGAATGCATTTTATTATTTCCTGAGGTCTGCACAATATAGTGTACTCTAGAGTGTACAGTCAGGAATTTGCTTAAGCTTCCAAGCTCAAGTTACATGTTTGTACTGGTAATGTTCCTATATTTCACGCTGTGATGAGAAATTTCATGTACACATGTATGTGTGGATAAATAGATTATGAAAATGTGGTCATAAAGGCCTTAGTTGATCCTGCTCAAAGTGACAAACTATTTTTCCTGTTCTGGAAACACTGGGCCATTGATGATTGTATTTTTTCATTGTTGTGCTTGTACTCTTTTCTTATTATTTAATATTTTGGTGCTGCCTTTTTCTTTTTGCTGAAATGGACTATAGCGCCTGTAATACGTTTTTTGAATTGGCAAACTGGACTGCACAGCATTTTTATCCCTTTCCCCCTGTCCCACATACTGAGACAGTGTCCCACATATTGATTGGACCTAGTTTTCTAAAGTTAGTCACCACAAAGTCACAAGCTACACAGATTTTTATGGACTTTGATGAAAACGATCACAACTGTAAGAAAATGATTTTGATTCTCAGATTGTTCTTTCTCCATTTTTGTTAATTATTAATGAGTCTCACAAGAATCTTGTAGCTTTGGATGTGATGTGCCAGTTGATGAAAGCATCTCCACTGAAAGGCAACAGATTACATGACAAAACAAAACCTGAAACAACAGTAGACAGCAGTTTTACAGGTTATTTCAATAAAATGGAGAATACTTGAGAGCAGGAAAACTTCGACATAAGACATTTTAGCTTCCTTCTGTCATTTACATCTACTTTGTAATTATACTGACAAGGTCACTTTCAAATAAAATATGTCCTTCACATGCAATAATGTCCACACTGTCAAACACAAAACTACTCTGTCCCACATTTAGTTTGTCAAGATCTCATCACCCTGAAATCAGTTTTGAGCTCTATCCAGTTGCATTGACTTCACAACAAGACTCATAATATTCACTATATGGCTTAAATAGGATGGCTACCTCCAGAGGCGGCATAAGTACACACTCGAGCAGAAGTACTGGTGGTATTTGTGTTACAAAAAGATTCTGACAGAAGCTGAAGTACTGATTCAACTTGTTTACTCAAGGAAAAGTGAAAAAGTACAGGCTCTGAAATGTACTAAAGTAAAAAAGTAACTCCTTCTCCCATGTATTTTTGCGCAACACAAACAGAGAAAAACAAAGCTTATAAAAAAAAAAGGTCTATTTGCTGTTGCCTACATCGTAGAAGGGTGACTTTGCCTCTGCACTAAAACAGAAAAAAATAGTTTTATAAAAGATGTAAAATTTAGATGTTTTATTCTCTTTCATCTCTACGTCTTTTACATCACTCGCTCATGATAAACACCAATGACCTTTAAACCAGTTAATTGTCTTTAATGTGTTATTGCTCCCTGTATTTAGATTCAAATTTGTCTGATGTTGGGAAGGTGTGCAGTGACATGAAATAATCAGGTTCAGTCCAGGAAATGTGTTAAACCTGAAGTGACAAGCCTGTTTTGAAAATGTAGAGACATTTGTGTTAAAAATGTAGGTAGCAAAAGTAAAAAGAGACATTTTCACTTCACAAAGAGCTTCATTTTTATAACAGTTTGAGCCCCCAAATGATCAAAATAAAGGTAAACATTAGGAGAAACAAATTTGTGTGGGAGCATTTGATATGACATATTTCATTCTGAGCACATTTCAAGTACATCTGCTGATTAAAGACTTTGACAAATTCAAGGAAAAAAACCTGAACTCCCTGATCCCTATACAGTGAGGGAGTTGGGGGTCTACGTGCCTCCTTAGAAAGGATGGTCACTACAAATCAATACAAAGTTGATCTGAATGATCATATTTCCATCTTGATGTGAGTGGTGTGTTCCAGGATGAAAATGTGCTTTCCATGAAGGGCATGAAGGATCACTGAATAGTTATTATGTGAATCAGGTACAGAGGTGGGATAGTTGATATAGTGTAAGACCCACACAGAAAGTACATTGATGTAATCAAGGAAGACATGCAGAGGACTGGTGTGACAGAAGAGGATGTAAGGGATAGGGCAAATGATCAACAGTGGTGACCCCTAAAGGGAGCAGATGAAAGAGGAAGATGCTGTAACCTTTACATGCACCAGATCTCAACCCAGCTTATGGTACATTTTGGACCAACATGTCAGACATCATCTTGACACAACCCTCCATGGTGAGAGGGGCTGTGGTGACCCCATGGGGAGAATATAAGGGAACAGCCGAAGGTACAAAAATATCAGACATCATCATCATCAAGACAGCAATAAAGGCATATTCACTGTAAAAATTGTGTTCAACCCTTCCATTAGGAATACAGGGTTCTGCATAGTCATTGCCAAAGCAGACTGAAGTTGTTCTCGGTGTAGGCGGTGAACACACCGAGCTGCTTTATGTTGCTTATTCTTTTTTCCTGCACTGATACTTTCTTTTACCAATGCCAGCAAGTAGCAAAACATTTTAGTGTGTTGAGGTTGAATTACTTATTGGTCTGTAAGAGTTGAGAGAAAACATTGCAGATTTTATAGTAAATGCTACATTGTTCTAAACACAAATCAGGAATTAAAAGGATAGCAGAGTCAAACACGAACCATTACATTATAATAAGATAACTCCTTTTTTCATTCTGCCTTCATTCTGTAGCGTCTAAATTGGAGTAATGTTATATCTAAGGTTGTAGTGCGTTAATGAAATGCAAGAAACAAATTGATGCCAGCAGAAAGTATTGACACTTACTACAGCTGTTGGCTGATTTTGTCAACCAGTAGTCCATCTCTCCAGGTGACAAATTCCCTAGGGGCTCCCAATGAGAGCCTTGTTTCTGCCATTGCAACTTAAAGCATAAAATAAGCACAAAATAAACAAAAAATAATAAAAGATGTAAAACCAGATTCGGGCCTGAGAGCCTTAATTCTATAAGAAGTGTCACGTCCACTATTTCACATTCTCTTGTGCTAATTTGCAGTTAATCAAATGACCACAAATTAACTGTCAGGCTGTTAACCAGGAGCCTTCACACACTCAAGCCTTTTGCTTTGAATTCACGGGCCAGTGACCATCCTTACAACTGATAAAAATGTCTAATTATTAGCTTTGGTCTGAAACAAATCAGGAGAAAATTATGCAGATCATTAACTTTGGTGGTTCTCAGCCCCTCACATCAACAATTACAAGCATTTCAATGTGATATTTTCTTCCTTTTGAGTAAACTGATTGAGTTTCATTAATTTGAACTATTTTGCAGATTAGGTAAGCACCCTTTAAAAAGACTGTTTTTAGGTATTTCTGCTTATGTGTGTACGTCTGATATCACCAGGTTAGTGAGGCTGAGGATAGTTTTATGCATGCAATAATGGACTGTATTAAGTATGCCCAAGAAAGACTTCAATTATAAGTAAGGAGCACTGACCAACTGACATGCTTTTTTAGCTTTAGTCTCAATTTGTCTATTAACTTCATGCCCTGAGTGGACACAAAGCTCAAAGATGTTAGCTAAAATATTACGTATGCTATATGGACAAAAGTATTGGGCCACTACACTTACATTTAATTCAGGTGTTTCATTCAGTTTCATTGTCACACCTAGCAATGCAGCCTGGCTTTATATTCATTTCTGTGAAATTCTAAAGAGCTCATGAATTTAAATATGGTACTGTAATAGGATGTCACCATTACAACAAGTCAGTTCATAAAATTTTTGTTTTTCTTCTTTGTTTCATGATCAGTAGTATTATTGCAAAGTGAAAGTGTTTAGTAACCACAGCAATTCAGCCACAAAATGGCAGATAAGTGTAAAGTTACTAAGGTACATACTGGTGCATAGTGCGCAAAAAGTCTAACGATCTGCTGACTCAATAATTGCTGAGGTCCAAACCTCCTCTGATATTTTAACATCAGCATGTAACCTGTGTGCCAGGAGCTTCATGGCATGGATTTCCATGACCAAGCGGCTGCATGAGAGCCTTACATCATCAAACACAATGCCAAGTCTCAGGTTGGTGTAAAGCATGTTGTCACTGGACCCCTGAACAGTGGAAACATGTTCTGTTGGAGCGATGAATCACACTTCTCTAGCTGGCAGTCTGATAGATGAGTCAGGGTTTGGCAAATGCAGGCAAAGTGTTACCTTCCTGACTGCATTGTGCCAACTGTAAAGCTTGGTGAAGGAGGGATAATGCTGTGGCTTTTTTCCTTTTTCCATGGGGTTGGCCTAGGCCTCTTACTTCTAGTGACAGGAAATCTTAATGAACAGTTTGTGGAAGGCCCTTTTCTGCTCCAGCATGATTGTGCTCCAGTGCACAAAGCAGGGCCCAAAAAACATGGTTGGATGGGTTTGGTGTGGAAGAAACTCACTGGCTCTCATAGAGCCCTGACCTTAACCCCATCAAATGCCTTTGGGATGAACTAGAACGAAGACTGCAAGCCAGGCTCTCTTATCCAACATCAGTGTTTGACCTCACAAGTGCTCCTCTGGGTGAATGGGTGTATATTCTGTCATACTAAGCTGTTTGGCGTTGGTTACATTATATTTACTGTTAATTTTCTCTGTTGTTTCATTTACCTCCATGTTAGTAAAGTTGTGACATCAAGTGAGATGCTGGGTTAGTTATTAGTTTTTTATTTTGTTATTAAATGTTGTGCCAGTGAAAAGTATGGTATTTCCTTTTGGATAAGCACTGCTATCATTAAATAGAAAAACTCAAGTGAGTTTCCACAATTCCCAGTCTTACAAGTAAACCCAATGTAAGGCAGATAAGGAAATAACAACTTAAGCTATGTGCTGAAATGTTACAGTTTGTATTCAGAGACAAATGATACTCACTTGAAGGGGATTTGTATCATTGTTTTTGTGCTGATGAAAGCCAAGTCATTTTTGTTCAACCATAATATGCAACAATTTTTCATTCCCCGACTGCTTTTGTGACCATTATCCTGTACACAAGAACAAAAATCGTGTTAATTTTTTGCTCCATTATCATCTGAATGCAATAGATAAATATGGTGAAGGGACACATTAAAAAGGTTAAGTCGCAGCTGTACACAGCGTCTTTAATAAACTGACATCACAAAGGTCCTGCTGTACTGTACATAATACTGTGGCACTTGGAGTCAGCATGCTTACAGATACTGAAGAAAAAGCCTTAATTCAGTGTAAAGACACACTTTTAAAAGTCCTTTTCTTTCTTCACAGCTCTGTAAAAAGTCACTTTTCCAATCTGACCAGCTAAACATAATCCTCCAAAATAAAAAAGGGAAATATTTAAATATTCTATATTCTATATTCCAATAATGCTTACTAAACATCATGTTAAACTGATTAACACTATGATTTCTTAAACAAATCTTGAGTTCTATCGCCATTGCCCAGTGCAGCACAGATGAGACCGACACAATGCAGTATATATAACTATTACCTATACATTTATATACATACACACTGGTTTCCATCAGTGGCCTATCAGGTGCAGGTATCTACAGTGCCTTTATTTCAGGCGTATATAATGCAGTCATAAAATTTTAGTGCAAGCTAATTCCACATCACATATTTGATGACAAACATGCTTTAGTTCATTTCTCTTTTTTTGTACTTCACTGCAATTTTTTTCACGCTCCATCCAGTGATATAAACACTCTGAGGGAAACAGTAGGTTTTTCTGTATGTGAGTGTGTATACTGTATGTTGGTGTTAAAGGTAGTATCCCTGTGGCATGTCCACTTCTTTGAGAGTCTTGATTCCTTCTTGGTTGCCGATCCTTTTTGTTTGCTGATAGCACGAACAGCTCAGCTGTTGCACTGCTGAGGACAAAAAAGTTATCCAAGAAGCTCGCCTTTGACATGAAGCAGTCTTTATAATCCAGCAGCAGTCCCAAGATACAGCTAAAAGAGTGTGGTGAGAAATAGAAGAATCTCTAGTTCCTGCAACTTTAAAGCAGCTACATTATGTATCAGGAAGTCCTACATTATTGTGGTGTTTGGGTTTGGGTGAAGTTCATGGCTTTGCTCTGTCTGTATGTGAGTTGTGCTAATGAAGAAAAACATCTGATGGCATCATGATTCATTATATCACATTTTCAAACAACTGCATGGAGTTCATGATGTTCTCATCCTGGAAAACAAAAGATAAAGAAAAACATCTGTCAGCAAAGTCAGGTAAAAGTCAGGGTCAGGTTGATTAGTTCAAAAATTTACTTTAACATGTTTACCAAATGTTTTCCAGTGATGATGTTTACAAATGAATTCATACCAAGTTATTGATTCATTATGAGAAATTATTAATATAAATCTTTCATAGGTGCACAGATCACATTCCTAGCTTATTTTTTAGAACACCAAGTAACAACATGGCATAACAGTTCTATATCACATTGTTCCATTATGTTTTAAGTTAAAGGTGGGAGTAGCCTTTCAATGATACAAATCGGCATTTAAATACTATATTACCAATTCATGCCCAGATGAGGCCTGTTCCTTCAATACTCCATGACAGACTAGCAGATAAAACATATGGAGCTGGTTCCAGGTGTTGAACTTGGATTTGGTAGCTGTTCACTGAAACTCTCAATATGAGGTCCAAAGAAAGCCAATGTGTCATTATACCAAAAACCCATGGACCTATCTGTATGAATCAGAATCAGAATACTTTATTAATCCCCGGAGGGAAATTACTTGTGGTACTGTTGTTGTGATTTAAATTTGTATGTTTGTGCTGTACGGTATTTTATGGTATTTTTACCATTTTATTTATTAATAATCCTTTATAAATAAAAACAAATAGTTAAATGGATTTTAACAGATTTTTTGGGATTGAAGAGCTGTGTCAGTTTTTGCTACAGGAACAACTCTGCCACTTCTACTTTTGTGCAATACACATTTTGCATTTTAATGCTATTTTGTTTATTTGTTTACTTAATTTGCAATGTTTTATGTTCTGTATTCTTTTTTAATTGTCTTAGATTGTTTTCTGTAAAGCACTTAGTGACTTCTGTCAGTGAAAAACACTATATATTGCCGTATTTATTGCTTGCTCATGCTATGGTAGCAAATTGTCAATCACAAGGTAGACCCACCCTCAAGCATATTCTGTTTTATTTTCCTTTTTGACTCTAATGGGGGCCATAATTTAAAATGGAGCATTATCTTATATTCAGTGAGACTTTAAACTAGTGATTGAGACCATAAACTAAGATTTTTACACTTTTTCCCCCTTGGGATTAATAAAGTATTCTGATTCTGATTAAACTAGAGCAGATATTTAGTGCTACTTAATGAATAAACAATCAATCTTATAAGATATGCCTGAGTAACTTCATTTACAGTAAAAAACCTGGCAGAGCATTTCAAGGGAGGAAACAGCATTTGGCGATGCCCATGCATTCTAGGCTTTAGGCAGTGATTGACTGCAACTTATTTTCACACAATTATTAAAAACAGTCTTTATATCTAAAATTATGTTAGCTTGAACCTTTAATGTTTGAGCCTCTGAAAATGAGGGACTATATATAAACTAACACTGAAACTATACAAAACTAAACTGAAACTGAACAGTTTTAAACAAAGCTAAATTGAGACAAACAAGCTCGCTCTGGAAACTAAGTTAAACTAAAATAAATTCAAAAGAAAAACTAATAAAAACAACTCTGGTCTCTACAATAGTTTGATGAATCAGGTGTTAAAAAAGGAAGTAAGGTGTGACTGTGAGAAAGAGAGATAAGATGCACACAGAGAGGAAGAAAACAGGATTAAAGGTGATTTGAAAATAAAAATGCTATAATCAGAAAAGTGCTAGTCTGGATATGATTAAAGAGGTCGATGGTAAGGTGTGATATTTCTTGTAAAAATGTGTCATGGTTTACTGCATGTGTGAAGGTAGATAATATTAGTCAGTGTCAGTAATATCATGCTGTCACAGACACTAAACCAGAGACCCTGACCTACTGTACACTGTCTGTGTTTATGATTAATTGTGATTTTGTTTTATTAAGGCATTTGGTTATGTCTGGGACTAGGTGAAAAAATGTGAGACACCTTCTGACAGGTTTCAATGAACTCTTCAATAGTTACAACACCATCTCTGTTTCTGTCCATTTTCTGTAGGAAAACAAAAGAAAAAAGAAAGGAGACATCACTGAGAGGGTACTTACTGAAGCTGTTAATCAACTAAATTGACCAAGTGGGATAATTTATAACTTCACAGAGGAATACTTTTTAAAAATGACTGTATTTAAATACATCATAGGTTCACTGTTTCCTTTCTGTATGACAAATATCCTAAAATATGGTTTCCAATCAGTTTTATGCAAAAAGGAATTCATCCAACTATCATCATCACACCAATGATCCAATTCTTTCAAAAAACTATGAAAAGTTCTAGGAGAAGTAGACAAACACATTCAGTACCACAATCTGCTGGGGTTATAAATTACCCCAAAAGACCACTTAAATGTTAAAACAGGGCTTTTGTTTCATAACGTGTTTAAATGTGTTTTATTTGTGTCCATGTAGAACCTGAAAGAACTTGTCGACGTGCTCAGAGGGTGCTTCATCTCGCACACAGGGGTAGGTGTACCTGCCCATCATGTCATAGATTGACTTCATAATTGCCAGCATCTCCTGAAAAGAAGCAGAGAATAAAGTGAGTTAGGGCTGCATAGCAAAGTGGCTTTTCGTATACTAGAGTATGTTTTTATATGCAATTCATTTTCAAATCAGCAAGAAATGCCAAATGGTTAAGAGTAAAAATGCAAAATGGGTCAAACACAAGCGGCTGTCAATCTGTATTTAATAAAAAGCAAATTACAGAGAAAGGTGGGTTACGTCAGGGCAGATAGAGACACACATAATTCATTCATGCTTATTTTCACACCTTTAGGCAGTTCAGTCAGCTATGTTTCTTACATGTCTCTGCACTGTACAAGGAAACTCTCACTGAAAAATAATTCTTCTCAAAAGACTAAAAACTGCACAACCCCCCCTAAAAACAAAGCAAGTATATGCTGACTATAACTTTTTAAAATGGTGTTACAATGAACAGGGAGTGGTGCTTCAAGTCTTGTGAGGGTCTTAAAGTCCTTATTAACAGTAGAAATGTGAGTTCATGCAGTTCAGTATTTATATGTATAGTGACACTTTCATACAAGCACCTTAAATGAAAAACATTTAATTCTTACTGTGTCCTTCCGGTTCCTGTCAGTTTAAACTATCTTCTACAGAATAAAGGTGACAAAATATGAGCTTTGTGTGTCTCATTGTCAAACATTATGTATCTTATAACACACATACCTCTTTGGTGATGTAACCATCTTTATTAATGTCATAGAGGTTAAAAGCCCAGTTGAGCTTCTCCGTGACTGAACCTCTCAGCAACACAGACAGGCCGATGACAAAGTCCTCGAAACGGATCGAACCATTTCTGTCAATGTCAAAAGCATTGAACAAGAAGTGAGCGTAGGTGGTTGCATCTGTGGATGAAATGAGACACAGATTTAATGTAATGCTTTTAACAAAGCACCCAAAAATAGCAAATGGGAGAATGTCATTAGCTTAGGGTAGATTGGGTTTTTTTGAGTTTCTGCAATGAAATTTTGGCAAAATGGACTGCTGCATCATTTTTTTACTTTTTTCAGAGGTTGTCTTTGAATTCAGCCCTCTGTAGGTTGATAATTTAGTTTTTATTTTTAATTTCCATCAAACAATATGGCATCCTTTCATTCATTTCATTACACACATTGCCCAGTCCTAAACTTTTTTCCTCACTGTCTGAAATTAAATCAGACAGTGAGGAAAAAACAAACTGCTCCTATTTTAGGTCAGTTAGGATTGCCAAAATGATTTCGATTTGCTAAGTGCAACAATGAGAGAGAGAATATTTTAGAGAGATTTTTATTAATTTCTTCTTCTTTTTGCACAGTGTATGTAAATGTCTGGTATCAAATATATATATATATATATATATATATATATATATATATATATATATATATACACACACACACACACACACACACACACATAGACATTTTTGTGCAGCTACATGTCTCTCACTTCTCACTGGCAGTTGTTAGACAGGCACAGACAAATTAAGATTTGTTTATGTTTGTTAAGAAAAGATCATTACAATGACCCAGTTATGCCACTAACTGTCTATACAACACTGATGCTGAGACTTCCCTATCATGTACTTCACTTTGCAAAATGTAAACAAATGATGTTTGAGATGTTGTTATTTCAGTAAAATTAAACAATATTTACTGTTGAATTCATACTAGTGGGGCCATATATTATTACAGGGCAGTTACGTCTCCTAATGCATGCCTGTGAATGCAGGAGATACAATAAAATTTTTAAAACTCACTGAATTTTCAACCAATTTTCAGGCACTTTAATCTGGCTTTTACTTCTGATATAATTTCCTGATTTTCCACGAGCCCACTCAACTGGTTGTCAGAAGCATATCAGAACAGTTTTCAATTCATCTAATTTTCTAAAATGATTAGAATAGTTTTCAATTTATCTAAATTGATTAAGGGTTATATGTATCATTTATTATCACTCCTGCTGCATTTATTGACATATAAACTGACTGACTGAGTCATCTACTTATTTCTATTTTTAAGTCCATTTTAGTCCTCTCTTGCTTATTAAATGTAGCTAATTCAAACTTGGTGACTTACTAAAGACCAGATAAAAGGTATTGTAAAGTCTTGAGTAAAAACTATAATAAAGTCAGTGAGTTACTCACTCGAAAACTATTTAAAAATCTTCTTCTTCTTTCGGCTGCTCCCATTAGGGGTCGCCACAGTGCATTATCAGCCTCCATCTCACCCTATCCCCTGCATCCTCTTCCCTCACACTAACTCTCTGCAAGTCCTCTTTCACTACATCCATGAACCTTCTCTGTGGTCTTCCTCTTCTCCTCCTGCCTTGCAGCACCATCCTCAACATCCTTTGTCCAGTATATTCACTTTCCCTCCTCCGACATGTTCAAACCATCTCAGCCTTGCCTCTCTGACTTTGTCTCCAAACTTCTCAACATGAGCTGTCCCTCTGATGTACTCATTTCTAATCCTGTCCATCCTGGTCACTCCCAGAGAAAATCTCAACATCTTCAATTCTGCCACCTCCAACTCTGCCTCCTGTCTTTTTGTCAGTGCCACTGTCTCCAGATCATACATCATAGCAGGTCTCACTACTGTCTTGTAAACTCTCCCTTTCACTCTGGCTGCTATCCTTCTGTCACAAAGCACTCCTGACACTCGTCTCCACCCACTCCACCCTGCCTGAACTCTTTTTACCTCTCTTGTGCTCTGTCCGTTGCTTTGGATGGTTGATCCCAAGTATTTAAATTCATCCACCTTCACTACCTCTACTCTGTGCATCTTCACCATTCTACCTGCCTAGTTCTCATTTACGCACATGTACTCTGTCTTGCTTATACTGACTTTCCTTCCTCTTCTCTCCAGTGCATACCTCCACTTCTCTAGACTCTCTTCCACCTCTTCCCTACTCTCACTACAAATCACAATGTCGTCTGTGAACATCATGCTCCATGGAGACTTCCTCATACAATTTTTCAGTTCCTCTTTTGGCAAATTATCATATGCCTTCTGAGGCTCCACAAAGACACTGCAAACATTACATCTGTTGTACTCTTTTTCGGTATGAAGCCATACAAAGGATTAAAAACACACCCAGTTTAAGCCTACAGCTTAAGTTAATAGACTTTATTCATGTCCAGAGAAGGGCCGAATATGGGAAGAAAAAGTGTTCCTTCAAATAAAGTAGGTCTTTTATTCTCTCTAATTTTAAAAGACATAGTGTTGAATCTTTTAGTAGAAAAAAGAAAAAAGGGACAAAATAGAGATTGTTTTAACTCTAACCTCCTTGGGGAAAGAACTGAGAATAGATGGACTTGAATGTCTCCTCATCAACCAGCCCACTAGGACACTCCTGCTCAAGAGAGGAAGAAAAAAGAGATATGATGTTAGAATGATAATTCAGCTCTATATAAAGCACAGAGATAATGGCAAAGCAATAAAAACAGTCTCAGCAGCAGCAGCACCACCACCAACAGGACGTACATTTTTGAATCCACGATACAGAGACTGAAGCTCCTTCCTGGTGAACTTGGTCTGAGCCTGCAGCTGGTCTAGTCCCTCTGGCTGGTGACGCACCGTTGACAGCTCCAAGTCACTGTCACTGCTGTCTGTGGGAGGAAGAGAGAGAAAGAGAGAAAGAGATGGATAGATAGATAGGAAGGAGGAAAAGTAAAGAAGGGGAGAAGGAGAGAGAAGCAATGAAGGGAGGGAAAAATGGGGAGAAAAGAGGAGGGAGGATGGGGCAGACATTGAGTGAGTGGATGCAGGCCAACATTCGGGGATGGGAAGTGGGTTCATACATTCAACAGGAGGAGGCATAAGGGGAACGTGTTTGAGGTTTAAGAGCAAGAATTAGCAAAAAACTGTAGAGGAGTAAAAGGCAGGCGAATAAGGGAGTAAAACAAGAGGAGGAGGTACTTCTTTATGGTGGAAATGTCACCAAACAAAAAGGGTCAGTCCATGAAAAATCAATCAGTGTGGCCCTGTGACCCCCTTAGAATCAGCTGGGTTATTTCATGCAATAACTTTTGTGTATTTAACGAAGGCATGTAAACTTAAACCGTCATACTGTTAATATTAACTGAAAAAAGTATAGAGTTTTGACCTACCCCTATGCACTTTGAAGGCCTGTAACTCAGAAAATATTCATATTACTTTCAGATACTTCCTTTTTCTTCAAGAGGGCACCACTGCAGATTAATCCACGTACTAAATTTTATTGTATCCAGATAACTCCTTTGAGGCGTAACATCTTATTTTCAAGGATGACCAAAGCATGCATCATTTGCCACAGATTTTTACAGTGGATACCCTTCCTGACCCCCCTCAAAAAAAATAAAATAAAATTATCCAGGCTTGGAATTGACACTGGGAGTACACTGGCTTGTGCCTGCTCCCAGCATTGAACAAGGAAGTTCTTCATGTGAGGTGAATGTGTAGACCACTACACTATGCAAACGCTCAGGAAACAGACATAATATGTAGGTACAAGTTTGCATGCCTTCATTAAATATACTATGGTTACTGTACAAAAATAAAATCAGCTGATTTTGGGGAGTTCAGATAGAAAGCTTTTAAAAAAATTGTCTGACTTTGTATGGAACAACCTAGGATTTGTTTTGATGTGTTTACTTTCAAAAAGCCACTGCGGGAAACATAAATTTGATAAATTCAATCAAGACACTTTCTTGCTCAAATGACAAATGCACACATTACGTGAAAGCACTGCACAGCTGGGAAAAAGAAAACACTTCAAAGAAGAAGGGAAATTTTCTCCAATAAGTTGGATCTGTGCTGTTACATACTCACCATCTTTAGACAGAGAGAACAGAGGAGGAGGAGAAGGAGGAGGGGTGTTGACACCAAGATGGAGTGAAAGATAGTAAATGGAGAACAGTGGGAGAGTGATAGCAAGAGGAAGAAAAAAACAAACAAAAAGAAAACATGTCAAGTTAGACCGGGTGCTTGGAGTTTTACACGATGGGTCCAAAGGAGAGGAGTGTACTGTAATAGTTGGATTAAACATCCAGCAGAGTGGGGAAATATAATACAGTGTGAAACATAAACCCAAACCACAGTGAAGGGGATTAAAACTGTGAGGTGATCCACTCTTCACCATTTCTTTATGGTTCATTTAGGCCTGCACAATGTGAGAATAAGACGGCCTCTGACCTGCCCTGTATGGGTGCAGCCATCAAAGACAGTCACACGCTTGTAACTCAGTAATATTAGAAATGATACTAGTAGTTTAAAACACTTGAATGTTAGATTTGCACATTGCCAGAACTTTATCTTCTTCTCTTTTAAATTTGTATACTGTACAATCCACTTTTACTTTAAAATGTTAAATTTTTTATGTTAGATTATAAACTAAAATTAATCTAACATTAAAAAGAATTTTAAAGGGTATCAGTGGAACTTCTCTTATGTGGCACCAGTGATTATTCTATTTTTTAGGTGAATCTATTAAATACAGGCAAAAACACCAAAAACAAAATGAAAAATCCTAATCGCTCTAATTGTTTCCATTTTTTTTACTTTTGGCATTCCCTACATCCCAGTCAGATGGGCTCAAAAATCACTTACTCAGCAACACCTTTCACATTTAAATATGGTCAGTTAAAATATTTTTAAATGGAATTTAAACAACTTTTAGCTTATCCATTCTCAATTATAGTAGCTGTTTCAACAGCCCATAACTATTAGCTTTTAACTGTTCATCCCCTATGTTTATCTACAACACCATATAACCACTCTTAGTGGCTCACTTTACTGGTTTATCCATTACGCTCACTGGCCATATCATTAGATACACCTTACTAGTACTGGGTTGGGCCCCCTTTTGCCTTCAGAATTGCCTTAAAGATTCAACAATGTGCTGGAAACATTTTGGCCAATTTGATTTTGGTCCAAATTGAGAGTATCAATAGTATCACACAGCTGCTGCAGATTATTTTGAATCTCAGTTTCCACTGCATCCAAAAGGCACACTATTTGATTGAGATCTGTTTACTCTGGAGGGCATTTGAGTACAATGAACTCACTGTCATGTTTAAGAAACCAGTTTCAGATGATCTAAGCATTGTGACATGGTGCATTATCTTCCTGGAAACAGCCATCAGCAGATGGGTACACTGTAGTCATAAAGGGATGGACATGGTCAGCAACAATACTCAGGTGGGTTGTGGTGTTTAAATGATGCTCAGAAACCAAAGTGTGCTAAGAAAATATCCCCCACTACATTACACCATTAGAACCCTGAACTGTTGATACATGACAGAATGGATTTATGCTTTCATGTTCACACCAAATTCTGACCCTACATCAGAATGTGGTAGCATTTTTACGCAGAGAACTGCCTCTCACTGGATATTTTCTCTTTTTTGGACCATTTGCTGCAAACCCTAGAGATGGTTGTGGGGGAAAATCCCAAAAGAACAGTAGTTTCTGAAATATTCAGACCAGCCAGTCTTGCATCAACAACCATGTTCAAAGTCACGTAAATCACCTTTTGTTCCCATTCTGATGCTCAGTTTGAACTTTAGCAGGTCATCTTGACCCTGTCTACGTGCCTAAATGCACTGAGCTGCTGCCTTGGTATTGGCTTACTAGATATTTAGATTAATGAGAAGCTGAACAGATATGCCTAAGGCAACGGTAGGTGAGTGTGTATTAGCTAGCAATTTTGATTGTCCTATTAGCTAACCATTTAAATGCTGGCCAAAACAATTTGCCAGTTTTTAATTTATAATATTTACATAGCTACACTATTACAGTAATAATACACCATTATTTGACCATTATGTTTAAACCAGCCACAGGGGCCCACAAGCCAGTGTACTCCTAGTGCCGGTCCATAGCCCGGGTAAATGGTGAGGGTTGCGTCAGGAAGGGCATTTGGCGTAAAAACTTTGCCAAATCAAATATGCGGATTCATAATTCACTGTGGCGACCCCTAACAGGAGCAGCCGAAAGAAGAAGAAGAAGAAGAAGCAGATTTGACCGTTATGTTTAGCTGACATTTTAGCTCACCATTTTCTGTCTATCCATACTGTTTGGCATAGTGTTAGTAAAAATTTTTACATATTTTCAAATATTTTAGTTAACTATTTTATTTGAGTTTATTTAAACAGTCTATCCACTGTGTTTCGCTCACAGTTTCATTTGTTTATCTGTATTTTTTGGTAATGACATGGAAAAATAATAGCTTGCCATGAATATAGACAAACTTATTTTAGACAAAGTAAATGCAAGCTATTTTAATCATGCACTTACTTTTTGATCATTACTTATCCATTTTAATCATTTAATAATGCATTGCGGCTGCTATTTTGTACTACTTCTCCAGTCTTTTTCCTTAGGTTTTATCCTCAAACTCGTTAAGGTTCATTTAAGTCTTTAATTAGCCTAATTGTAATATTTGAGCTAATCTTTCCGCATATTCCCCGGGGTATAGCAGAAGTACCCCTGGGCGTACTTGAACCCTTGTTTGGGAGTCAGTGTTCTGCAAGACACACTTTAAAGTACGGGGAAGTCTCTTTCCTTCTGCTGTGAAATAACAATTGACCAGACTGATCTAAAAATGATTAAAACACACTAATGAGCCAAACTGTGGTACTGAAGTGTCACTCTCCTTCTTCTACACTCTCCTATGACCAGGAGCACTACAATTACCCCAGTGCTGTAAATACTCACTGGAACACCAAATATGTAGTCATACCCAGCCACAATTTAACTATTTACTCCACCAACTGAAATCTAATATGCTATAAGAAATTAGTAAGCGGCTGTATATTTGTGATCCATTTTAAAAGATTTAAACATTTAAAGATCCGGGATGAAAGACTGAGAATATCGAGAGATTGGTGATACCCATGTAAATCCAATTTTTAAAAAATCCCTTTATTATGCTCTGCAGTCATCTCATGTTTGTAAGCCTCTTACAACTTCTTCTCCCCTCATGGTAATTTGCAAATATCCAGATTGGATTGAACAACAGTCACAAATTGCTCCATGTCTTTCCTCCTCCTCATTCCCCCTCTGATGAGTTGTCTCACCGGTCTCAGTGATGTCGATCAGGCCCAGCAGGTGCATCAGTTTGAGGAACATGATCACCAGGCAGACGATGCCAACTGTCTGGAGTCCCTCTGTCTCCCACCTTACACTCATCTTCCCTTGCTCTTTTTTTCTCTATTTTTTCTACCTCGACATTACTAGACTTTCTGCAGACATCTCTTTTAATCCATCTGCCCCTTTCAGGCTCACTCTTCTTCTCTGCCTCCTCCTGTCTCTGAAACAGTGTCACTCACTCATCACTCTTTTTCTGTCACATTTTTTTCCTGATGATTCTCCATTTAGCTCTCCCCTTCTGCCGTTTTAATTGACTGCCTTTTTTTCCCCCCTCTGTGCCTAACAGGTCCTGCAGGATTTTTTTTACAACTAAGAGAAGGGTGTGATGGTCCAGCTCCATAAACGTCAAGCGCTTCAGTTGAACAAGAAATCCCACTTCAAAATCTGGATCACCACATTAATCCACAGGAAATCCAATCAGGTCCAGAGGAACCACATACATGTTCACACCCCATATGCAGTTTTTTCTGGCAAAAAGTTACAGCTGGTTTAGGATTCCTCCATTGAGTGTTATTCCTGTGATATGTAATAATAACAAAAAACACCCAAAATTCACTATGAGGTGCATCACAAAACTCCATCACAGATCGAATGACTGCTGCTGTGCAACTTCCTCTGCCAAATCCTCCCTCCATCTCACACCTTATTTTCTGCTAATTAACCTATGAACTCCTGAGAAAGCAAAGAAAAGCTAGATCTCTCCCATTTTCATTAAAAAAAACTCAACACAAGACCAGAAATACATCAAGTCACTTTGCAACACAGCTTTGATTAGCAAAGCGTGCCAAAGATTTGACTCCTTTTGCTAAATGTCAGAAGCACAGAAACAATTTGCCTTTAAGGAATCCGAGAGGGTGGCGACAAAGGTCAACAGGTGTCCTGAATCTCATTTTCCCTGTCAGCTCCGTGATCCACTTTCTAATTGTTGCCCCATCTCTCTTGGGATCTGTAGCACAGATTTAATACCACAGTGTAGTCTTGTCATACACTCATTCTTATGTAAAAAAGAGAAACAGTGAGCAAATGCTCCCTCAGGTCCTGTGACACTTGTTCAAAACTGATTTTGGTGTCTGGCTTCCTCTTGTGGAGACAAAAGCGACAACAGGGGCAGAGACTAAGTAAGGAGCAGGAGGGCAAGGTGAGGATGTAACTCCATTGCAGGCAAAGAGAATTATTGCTTTTCTCCATTCAATCTGTAATATATTTGCCAACCTCAAACTATAGTAATAAAAACCACTGATAAATTATAGAGTCTACAATGACTACTGTATAAAGACCTCACATCATAAATCGCTGCTGCTTGAGTTTATTGCTGTAAATGAGCAGCGCTAACTGAAAAAGAACAAATTTTTATGATCTATATTTTAGTGCCTTGAGGATGCAGACATTGCAAGTAGAAAATAAAAAACACAATAAAGGGAAAAGAGAAAATAGATTTTGAAAATTGCCTCATATGATTTTAGACAGTTAAGTGTAAGAATATAACTTTAGTCATCACTGCTTTGAGCAGAATTAATATGTGCAGATGTCTGGAACTGATACCTTTTCCACTGCATTATATCATGCACGGGCTGGGAATAATGAGGGATGCTGTGTATGTGTGTGTATATGTGTGCTGCGTGTTTACTTTAAACTAAATGTTTAGGAGAATAAGAATCACCTGGTACTTTCTGGATAGATACAGCCCCCAAACAGTCATTCAGGCCAGGAATTTAACTCCTTTGTGTAATTTTGGGACTCAGTGCAGTCCTATGAAAAAACTGCATACATCCCATGATTTAGTATCTTGTAGTACCATCTTAAAGAGCAATAACCTGAAGTAGTCACTTTCTCAGTGATTTTTATCAGGCTTTCACTTTGTCATGGAGGAATTTTAGCTCATTTTTCTTTAGTTTTGTTTCAGTTCATTGTAGTTGATTAAGGTTTGCAGATATTTGCTTATTCATCACTCTCTTATTGTTCTGCCATAATATTTCAATCAGGTTGAGAGCTTTACTGTGACCAGGCAATTGCAAAATCTCAGTCCTTTTCTTTTTCAGAATCAGAATCAGAATACTTTACTAATCCCAGGGGGGAAATTGCTTGCATTACAGACACTCTGTTAAGTATACATAAATATAAATATGAAGACAGAAATACAATTAAGAACATAAAATATATAAAAACCCTATATTCAGAGAGTCCAGTTTGTAGCATATTTGGTTCAAGGTTGATCAACACTATTTGCAGTATGAGCATAGCATTTCAGTGGGTAAAAATCCAGTTATTAAGAGGAGGAGCTGTGAAGTGTAACAGCCACAGGTAGGAGTAAAGCAGAACTGCACTGTTATTACAGTTATTATTGCAATTTGTTATTTACACAGTTACATATAAATGAATGAAATAACAAATGAGAATTTAGCCATTCTGTTGTAGATTTGCTGGTGTGCTCGAGATCAGTGTCCTGTTGTGTGGCTCAGTTTCGACCAAACTTTAGCTGTCAGACAGATGGTCTCATACCTGACTCTAGAAAACTTTGGTTTACAGGGGAATTTATGGTTGACTTAACAACTGCAAGGTGCCCAGGTCCTATGGATGCAAGCCTAAATCATCACCCCTTCACTACTGTGATTGACAGCTGGTATGAGGCACTGTGCTGATATGCTGTGTTTGGTTTTTGCAAAACATGGCACTGTCCATTACAGCCAAACATCTTCCCTTTGGCCACACCTGTTGAGATGTCTTGTGATTTGTTCAGATGCAACTTGGCAAACCTAAGCTGTGCTGCTATGTTTTTTTTTTTAGAGAGAACTCCTGGCAACCCTTCAAACAAGCAATAGTTGTTTAGTCTTTATCTAACTGTACTGTCATGAACTTTAACATTTAATACACTAACTCCGACCAGTAGAGTCTGAGATGTAGCTCTTGGGTTTTCTGTAGTTTCTCTGAGCATTGCACGGTCTGACCTTGGGTTAAATTTGCTGGGGCTTCTGCCCTTGGGAAGATTGTAGCATTTTGTTAACATACCTGATTGCTCCAGATGAGTGAACTGCCAGAACTTTTGCTTTTATAGAGGTGGTCACACCTCTTTAATCAATTATTCAAGTGCATTTGATTAGCAAAACTTGTAATTCCTATGAAAGAAGTAGTGGTCTACTTAGTTTTTCACAGGACTACATAGAATCCTGTAAAAATTCACTTTTCATATGACTGTATGCTGACCTAATTTTTTGAAACTGTGGCCATATGAGGCAAAAAATAAAATGAAGAATGATAGGTTAATAATAATCAAAAGCTTCATTAACTGTCGTGACTGTATGTATCAACTTTGCAAAATTTATGATATGAATCATTAGCCTTAGTAATTTGGTAAATTAGTCTAAAAGAATTCTAACAGTGAAATGGGAAAGCTAGCCACAAATGAGCAAATTCAACTACTCACTTCCTCCTTTTCTTTCTTTATAGTACACTTACATTACTCACTACTTAAAATAACCAACTCAAATAGGCAGTAGAACACCAGATACTGGTATCAGAAACCCTTGAAATAGGGCTCATACATCTATAAAGACAAGGCTAGCTCTGGAATCGATTTCATCCCAAAATAGGTCCAAGCTGCACTGAGCCTAAAAATTGACATCAGAGAGAAGCAGCTTGAAAGGTCAGTGGTTTGGATTTAGATCAAATCACTTAACTGGACTTAAGGATGCACACAGGTAGACAAACGCACACAAGGAATGGGTGAATACTTTGTGTAGGGCGTAATCACAGGGTCTTTTGTTGAGTGCCAATGATATAAATAATTCAGCAAATAGGCCACGGCATCTTATTGGTCCTCTGATTAATATAGGACCTCTAATGTACTGCTGCTACTGATGCTAAATGTGGAATATGTTAGCACATACACAGCAACGAAATGGACTCTTAGATAGCCTCCTGATGTGCTTTAAAATACACTTTAAAAGTAATTTGTCTGATTAGAATCTAATTTACTTCTTACATTTTCATGAAAAAACTGAACATGTAAATATTTATAAAGTCTATTGTAATGTATGTGCACTACAGGTTTTCAGTTTGCATATCACACTTAATTACACCATAAGTGATAGTTTTCCAGACATCAACAACATTTTATATGTATGTCTTAAATTCAGGTTTTTGGTGACTGTAGAGAAACTTTGTAGCAGGTGAATGTGAAAACAGCTTGATATTATTAAACTCAAGGGACTTAACGAGGATTTGATTTTACGGTTTGCATTCTTTTGTTTAAACCTGGTTTTCCTTTTGTGCTTTTATTGTGTTTATATTTGGGACACCTGAAGTGAACTGCAAACATAAAGAAATGAAATAAGGTGACACAGAGATTGATAAATTGCAACAAAAGTTGCTGGGTTAGATTTCCTAAATTAGATAATAGAGAAATAAGACACATTACATACAACCCAAATTCCAGAAAAGTTGGGACGTTATTTAAATTTGAACAAAACGAAAACTAAAAGACTTTTAAATCACGAGTCAATATTTTATTCACAACAGAACATAGATAACATAACAAATGTTCAAATTGGGAAATTGCACACCTTCATCCACTAAATGAACTCGTTTCAAATTTGATGCCTGCTACAGGTCCCAAAAAAGCTGGCACAGGGGCAACAAATGGCTGAAAAAGCAAGAAAGTTCAAAAAGATTGAGCTGGGAGAACATCTAGCTAGTCATTAAGTTAACTGATGTCAGGTCTGTAACATGATTAGGTATAAAAGGGATGTCGTAGAGAGGCAGAGTCTCTCAGAAGTAAAGATGGGCAGAGGCTCTCCAATCTGTGAAAGAGTGCATAAAAAGATCGTGGAATACTTCAAAACCAATGTTCCTCAACATCAAATTGCAAAGGCTCATGTGATTTGAAGTCTTTTGATTTTCATTTTGTTCAAATTTAATGAACGTCCCAACTTTTCTGGAATTCAGGTTGTAAAAAATCTTTAGGTGCAGAGCTACTTTTCAGTCTTTGAAAATGTAATCTCTTCTGCAAAAACCTCAGTCTACTGCAAGCTCCTTTTCTGTATAACTCTTTACTGTAGTTAATAAAGTTTGTTACTTGTTATTTTTCAAAGAGACATCATGAGTGAGTTCTGACTGAGAAACCAAGAACATCCACTTCCTAAGTCATACCCAGATTATTGTGCATTTACAGCAAATGGTATCAAAATCTTTTGGAAAATGTTTTGAGGTAATAAGCGAAGTGAGAATAGGGCAATGTTGTCATAGAGTTCTATGCAATGCCCTTTTTTGAAAGAATGCTAGTTTTAGATACTTAACAGAAATCTGCAGATGATTTTTTTAGAATCTGTAGGCAAAGAAAAAGACCTTTTGGTTTCTGTTTTCAGTAAGGGGTGTAGTTTTTAGTGTGAGTGATTTTTTTTTTTTTTTAAGCTAAACATGAGTTGGATGTTCATAGCTGATGCGACTGGCACCCTATATAGTCTTCTGCAGCTGTAGCCCATTTGCTTCAAGGTTGGATGCATTGTCCTTTCAGAGATGCTCTTCTGCATACCCTGGGTATAACAAGTGGTCATTTGAGTAACTTCCCTTCCCATCAGTTCAAAGCAATCTGACCCTTCTGCTCTGAACTCTTGATACCAATGAGGCATTTGTGAACTGCAACTCTCTGGTTATTTGTCTCCTTTTTAGACCATTTTCTGTAAATTCTAGAGATGATTTATTAGCAGATTCTAAAATACTTAGACCAGCTCATCTGGCACCAACAACCGTGCAATGCTCAGAGTCACTTAAGTCACATTTCTTCCCCATTCTGATGCTCTGTTTGAACTTCAGCGGGTAATTTTGATCGTGTCTACATGCCTAAATGCAATGAGTTGCTGCCATGTGACTGGCGAATTAGATATTTGTGATAATGTTGAACAAGTACATGAGGCAGGTATACAAAGTGTACACTACACAAAAATAACATGAAGATAAAAACAAAGAGAAATTATTAGAATACCAAGTTGTACTGCTGTAGTAGAAAACTGAGGGGGGCTCACAGAAAAGATTGTGTATTGCTTAAGAAAATGCAATACACAAAAATACAATATATATAAAAAAACACAACAGCTGGATTTGAAAATGTGATTTAAATAGCTCAAACACAAAGGGAGAAATAAAACTTTATTTTTCATAATGCTGATTACAGAATTTTGGTTGATTATAATGTGTCTTTTTGCTTACCATTAGGGGGACAAACAATGATTTACAAGTTGGTTGGAGTCAGCTTTGGCCTGCTGTGCATCACACAATCAGCTCTCAATGTCTATCTTTGGCAACAAACTGGTGCGTATCCTCAAACACCTTCCAGATCACATTAAAAATCAAATACACCAGTAGACATTCACTGGAAGCTCAGATAGTGGACACTGTATGCCATTTGAAAGTTTTCAGATTCGCTTTAGCAGTGCATTCTGTCTTTATTAATTGCATTCACTAACATGCTACATTTATTTAGTCAGTTTTCAAGGTCATGACTTCTGGCTGTAGTTGAAGAAATTGGAATGTTAAATGTTTTCTGACCTAAATCTTGGCAAGAAAGCAGATTTGCTTTCTTCAAAACACCGAATTACACATCAATGTGGAATCTAGAAATAAAATTTACACAATCTCATCTGATCCTTTTTTTAGATTGGATTTTCAGTGGATCAAAAAACAGTACGACTTGTAATTTGACCTCAGTTTCAGCTGATGACATTGGAGCAGTGGTTTCAGAGAGAGACCAGTTGATTCAGAAGAAAAAAAAACTTCTTCTAGATAAAGACCAGATGGATCAAACCATAAAGCGGCTGCTGCAGGAAAAAGACAAACTGCTTCAAAAGATCAATCAACTGGATCAAGATAAAAGTCAGCTGATTCAAGAGAAAATACAACTGCTTCAAGATAAAGACAAACTCCTTCAAGAGAACAAGAAGCTGAATCAAGATAAAGATCAAGTGATTCAAGATAAAATACAACTCATTCAAGAGAAAGACAAACTGCTTCAAGAGAATAGTCAACTGAAGCAAGATAAAAATAATCTGAACCAGGATAAAAGTCATCTGCTTGATGACAAAAATCAATTGGAAATGGAAAAGAAAGAGCTACAGGTCACCATTGAGCATCTAACTGAAAGTAAGAGGATGTGTGATGAGAATGTCATCAGACAACAAAATGAAATAAATGAACTTAAGTTACAAATCCTTTCAGGTAAGTGAATAAAAAAACTTCTTAATTCAAATATTGTTGGTCTATTCTAATACTATACCTCAACAGTGAAAATATCAGTCAGTTAGTGTTGATTATCTGCCATTAGAGCTACTGTCTAACTGCTGGATTCGGTCAGGACATTTTTCTGTTCTGATCATGTCATCTCTTGTCTTGTATCACTTTTTCTTAAGTTTTATGTTGCACTTTTGTTCCATGTTTTTGTTTTGTTCCATCTTGTCTGACATATTCTGTCCGTTGCCTTTTTCTTTAGTCCAACCAAACACCCCAAGCTGTTCTCAAGGATGGAAGAGATTCGAGTCAAGCTGTTTCCAGCTTTCCTCTACTGAATACACCTGGGAGTATGCCAGAAAAAACTGTGAGGCTAGTGGAGCTCAACTGGTGATTATCAATACTAAAGAGGAAGAGGTATTTGTGAAGGTATTTCAGATTATTTTTCCCTATGTAAATTTCGGCTTCTTTATGCACTTTATAGTCCTTAAAAACAAGTAAATAAAGCATTTTAACCATAGTTCTTCCAAAACAGAAATTGGTCAATGAAGTCAGAGGTGCTGTAACATTTTGGATCGGCTTGATAGGCCAGAAACAGTCTGGCTCCTGCTCATGGACATGGAAATGGGTGGATGGAAACATACTCCGTAATGGGTAAGGTTTTTCATTTCATTCAAATTTAATTTCCCCTCATTGCCCCCAAAACTGTGCTGTCATGTCAATGCTATCACTGGCAGAAATTACAGGGGTGATAAGGAGGCCTGGCTCCCCTTATAAATATAGGACTATGACATTTTAATTACATGCAGAGGAAGCTTTTGGAGTTAATTATAGCAGGAGGTCCATGCATTAAAATTATTATAATTTGTTGAATTTTCAAACAGTTTTCAAATTTTTGTTTCATTTTTATTTCTGATTGAATTTTCTGGTTTCCCGTGAGTTACCCCTAAACTGGTAAGTGGACATTTTAAAAATTCCTGGAACACCTCCTAGGGCTACGCTAGACTATGGATTGTTCACCTCAGATCAACCTTCAGTACCCTGCAGCCTCAGGTACTGAAAACATGGAAGTACACTGATATCAACCCCCTCATTAGTGTTAACCCTCATTTTTGAGATGTGTAGAATTACTTCATTTATATAGACACTGTCAACCAAGAACTGCTCCATACTCAGAAAATCCATAAAAAATTTTCTCCTTTTTGTTTTTCTTTTAGTTACTGGAATTCAGGAAATTACCCCTATTGGTCCTCACAGTACTCATATAATTCTTTTTGTGCATATTTGGACCAAAGCCAGACCTGGTCAAGTGCCTATTGTGAAGACACCAAGTACTGGGTATGCAAGAAGCACTTGGACACCACCTTTATTTGAATTTACAAAAGACAAACATGTAAATCAAAAATGATCCTCTCTCTCTGTCTAGTCTAATTCCTATCCCCTTGCCATATTTTGCAACACTGCTTTAGGATACCGTAATATTTGGCACATTTGGCTTTGCAGTTATTTCTCATTGTATAGGTATTCTCAATTGCTTTGTAAGGACAGGTGTAAGAAAGCTTGTTTTGCTTCTATGTCATTTGTCTTTCATTAAGTCTATAGCTACTAATGCTTGACATGAATTTGAAGATAATACTAAACATTGCGTAGCATTAGGGACTCTGGGCTTCTCTGAGAAGTCAGAAATTAATCAAGTGTAATTATTAACCACTAAAACTAATTTTTCTGTTCAGGAATGTAAGTAAATAACTATAATATGACATATTAATCAAGAAATAACAATGTACTTTACTATTTTTTGGGTCTTTTTTTCTTTTTGTAAAATAGTAATTATCATAATTCAGTTTCTATCATCATGTCAGGAGAAATAAACACTTAATGGTAATTTTGATTGTTATATTCAAATGTAGTTACAGAAAACAGTTTGATATCTTACTTCTGCAGACAAGAACTCTTAATGAAAACCATTTACTAACATCTGAGGTGTCAAAAGTAGTTCATTCTACTCTGTTGTACTGTATATTTTGCTCTGATTTTGGTGCTATATAAGGAAAAGTGAAAATATGACATTCTGAAAAATGTGTAACCATCTAAATATGATGATATCTTTAAGTCACTGTCTTCATGTCATACACAATAATTCAAGGTCAAAGGCAATTTTTATGCTGTATGTCAGTGTTTTACTCTTTTAGTTCTATTAAACAGAGTGACTTAATTTCACATTAGGTTACTTTAAAAGTTCCTCAACATGGGCTCCAAAGGACAGACAATGATCAATTAAAAACCCCAAATATCTGAATTATTTTACTTATTCAGTTGGACTCCCCAGGTTAAAAGTTATTATTCTCTTGTGTTTTCTGTATATGTTATCTTTGAGTCCTTGTATTTTTGCTCTTTGTCTAGTTTCTGCTTGCTGTTGTAATCGTGGATTTTCTATAGACAGTTCTGAACATTGTTTCTTAGTTTTCATGCCCTCTCTACTGTATTCTCATTTTATGTTTAGGCTGACTTCTTACCTCTGCCTATGTCTAGTTTGTCATTAGTTCTTTTCATGTTCCTCTGTGTCATTCTTCTGTGTTCTTGTCCTCCTGTCAAGTTCAGTCTTGTATTATATTCTCAGTATGTTTCTCGCTTCCTGTTTTACTTTGATGCTAGTTGTTTTCCATGTATTGTGTTCAGTTGTGCTCCCAGCCCTTGATTGTTGCCACCTGTGCTTCATTCCCTCCTACTGCTCATTAGTCTATGGGCTTTGTTTATTTTGAAGGACTCTACAGCCATTAAATCTCTCTTTTTGTTCATCTTCAACTTTCTTCCTGGAGTCCTACATTTGGGTCCTCTTCCTATGACAGGAACAGAAAAGGGCCTTCCCCAAACTGTTCCCACAAAGTTGAAGATATAGAATTGTCCCAAATGTTTCGGTAAGCTGAAGCATTAGGATTTCCCCGGGCAAGAACTAAGGGGCCAAGACCAACCCCACAAAGAAAAAAAAACTATAAAACTCTGTAATGTGTTTTGACTGTTTGTTTAAAAGAGTCACTGAGTTCTTTAGTGACCTATACTTCACTATACTAAAGCAGGAATTTGTACCTTCTACCAATTATGTGCATTTTGGTCCCAACTTAACTTGCTACAAAATAATTGTTCGGGATAAATGATCAACAATCCAGTAAGAGGAAAACTAAACCCAAAGAGTGATCAGAGTGATTAGAGAGTTCTAGCTTTTTAAGAAATTTGCATTTTCCCAAGTACTTTACATTTATAAAGAATTCAGCACTCTGACTTCATGCTTACTGTGCATTTTTGCTTCTTATTATTTTTTAATCAAACTTGTCTCAGATAATGAGAGACATCTATGTCCTCAGGTGCATATTGTGTTGTGAGTGCTTTGGTTGCCAGTAGGTCAATCTGGTTATGTAACATTATGAGTGTTTATACAGTATTTAGCTGAAAGTTTTTCTCTTTAGCCACATTTATTTTGAATGTATTGTTCTCTATAGTTCGAACAGAGCAGTATCAAATGTTTGTGCAATCAAAAGTTATAAAGGTGTAATGACAGTTGTAGTGACCACATGTGACCACTAGATGACGATGTTTTTTTGAACTTTTTTTGGATCTCTGTACACTTCATGTTAATACAATATATTTTCATGACAATATAGACAGAATTATCTTTATTTCACAGGGTTCAAAAACAAATATGCATGTAGTTTACTGTATAGAGATATCATGCATTGTCACAAAAGTCATAAGATCATTCATAAGGTTATTATAGTTCATTGTTTGAGAATGAATACCTTTAAAATGGCCGTTGTATTTGTTAGTTTTTTAAATTTAGCCATAGTAAATAGTTTGTTGTAATCTTCTGTAGAAAATCACTCTGAAACAATTTGCAATTATTTAAGATGCCATAAAGATGGTAAAGAAAATGTCAGAAGATTATATTCTAAAATATGTACAACGCAACTTCAAAAAAGACTGGGACACTGTGTAAAATATAAATAAAAACACAATGATTAGCAAATTCCATAAACCAATATTTTATTCACAAAAGAACATTTTAAAAAAAGTATTAAATGTTAAATGTTTGTTTAGATGTTTTACTATTTCATAAAACAAATCTCGCATTGTTCTGAATGCTCCTGTACCTAAATGATTGAAACATCCAATGCAAAACTACCAACATAGTTACATCCTGAGCAGTAATTTGTGAGCTGTCCTTGTAAAGAACAGTTCCTCATCCTGTCTTTAGGAAGCAAAGAGGAAGTCAAAGAGATGGTTCAGAGAGGACAGATACCCAGCCTCATATCAAGGTCTTGCTTGCACAGCACAAAGCATCCATGTGGTTATGCCTCCATGCTGTTGCATAACATCCTGATCACACTCTTCTTGTTTATATCTCCTAACCTGTTCTATAAGTTGCGTTGAAAGGACTCCATGTGGGAATCAAAAGAACATACACAACCTGATTGGCTGTTTCTGAATTTCCAGTCAATAGCAGCGCCACAAGTGTAAAACCAACTTAAACAACCTGAGGATCCATGGATAAAAAATGATTTGGAGGAGAGGCCACTTTAACCTTATCACCCTGTCATTTTTTTGTCTCTGTCACCATAAACCTCAACTGCACATCTACCAAAATAAACCACAGCGCTACACCCAGGAAACTAAACTTTAACAGAAAATCAGGTCCCAATATATTTGTGAACAACTGTTATTGAAAACTAGATACCTTGTGTGATATACTGTAGTCAGATATGAATTTTTAGAATTCATTCATCATTCATTTCAGATTGTCTTTTTAAATAATTTTCAAAGAGTATCGGTAACAATTAGGCATACATGATAATACTGTAAATAGTTGTGCAAGGTTGTCGAGGTGACCAACACTTTGTCTGAACCCTTGCTCATGAGATTTTTTATTTAATAACAAGTCACCATAAGTGATCATATCCTTCAGTCAAAATATTTTCTATATGTGTTTATCTTGAACAGCATTATTTTACATATATACTCACCAGCAACTTCTTAAGGTACACTTGTTCAGTTGCTATCTAATCACCCAGTCACTAGGAAGCAACTCAATACATTTAGGAAATGAGTTCATTTTAACCAATCATGGGAGTAAAACGGAAAACACTCAAAATCAAAAGTTGATATTTTGGCTTGCTGATGTTTTAGAGATAAAGTCAGTTTCCAAAGCTGAAAAAGGTTTTTAACTTCTGTACCTTATGGGTAATTGCCCAGTTTATACATTGCTAATGCTTTGGTTCCCCGTTTGCTTTTAGAACTGCCTTAATTCTTTGTGTTCAGCAAGATGCTGGAAAGATTCCTCGAAGAATTTGGTCTATATTGACATGACAGTGTCACACAGCTGCTGCAGATTTGTTTCCTTCACATCCATGATGAGAATCTCCCATTCCACCACATCCTAAATGTGTCTGTTAGGTTGAGATCTGACTGTGGAAGCCATAAGTACAGTGAGCTCATTGTCATGTTCAAGAAATCAGTTTGAGATGATCTGAGCTTTGTGACATGATGCATCCTCCTGGAAGAAGCCATCAGAAGATGGGTACATGGATGGACATGGTCAGCAACACTACTAAGGTAGGTTGTAATGTTTAAACAATGGGGAAAAGGGGGCACTATTATATCACCAGCAGCAGCCTAAACTGTTAATAAAAGGCAGGGTGGATCCATGATTTCATGTTGTTTACGCCTAGTTCTGAGCCTACCATCTGAATGTCACAGCTGAAGTGGACACTCTCTGATATCAGAAAACATAGACTAATGCAACAAGGAGCAAGGGAGGAGCAGGGGTATAAAAACACAAAGACTAAGGACTAACAAGCAACTAGAGGGAGAGAAGCACAGGTGGCAACAGTGAAGGGCAGGATGCAAACTAGATACAAAGTATAGGACTGCTTACCAAATTAAAACAGGAAAAGAAAAACATAACTGAGAATGCAGACATGAGACAACTTGACAGAAAGCACAAGAAGATGACACAGAGAAAAGTTATAACAAGCTAAACACAAGAAACACTGATTCAAAAGGTGAAACAGGAATGTACAGCAAACTATACAAGGACTAAAAACAGGCAAACGTGAGGAAAACATAAAGAAAACTAATGAAGTAAACATAGGTGGTGGCTAGAACTGAGGCTTAAACATAAACTGAAAATGCAATTAATAAAGCATGGGAACTAAGAAACTCAGAAACCACAATCTAAACTCAAAACATGTACAAAACTAGCACACAAAACCCAGGACCATGACACAGGTAACATTTTTCCAATCTTATGTTGTCCAATTTTGGTGAGCTCCTGCAAGCTGCAGTTTCAGTTTCCTGTTCTTAGCTGTCAGGAGTGGCACCCAGTGTGGTCTTCTGATGCTGTAGCCCATCTTCTTGGAGGATTTGTGCTTTCAGAGGTGCTATTTTGCATACCTTGGTTGTAACAAGTGGTTATTTGAGTCACTGTTGTCTTCCTATCAGCTCGAAGCAGTTTGGCCATTCTCCTCTGACCTCTGGGATCAAGAAGGCGTTTTTGCCCCGATCATTTTGCAGCTGCTTTTCGCTGGACATTTTCTCGTCTATGGATCGATAGCTGTAAATTTTAGAGACGGGTGTGCTGGAAAATTCCACTAAATCAGCAGTTTCTTAAATACTCATCTGGCGCCAACAACCATGCTAATTTCAAAGACACTCAAATCACCTTTCTCCCCCATTCTTATACTTGGTTTGAGCCCAAGCAGGTCATCTTGACCATGTCTACATGCCTAAATGCATTGAGTTGCTGCTACATATTGCTGCATATTCAGATGTGAATTTTAGAATTCATTCATCACTAAACATTCAGCTCGTCATTATCACTAAATGTCAGAGAGTGTATATACCAAGAGTTTGAGGGAAATATTCAGTAGCCTATTTGACAGAATAACTGAATGCAGTTTTCATATTAAAATGATGAAGAAGTGGAGGAAAATAAGGTCTGTGTTGGAGCAAATAAAGGCAGGTTTCTTTGGCACCTTTCTCCTTAAATATTCAGGCCTGTCACTGACACTGTAATCAGAGTAACTCAACCAAAGGCTTCAGGACAGTCCACTTAAACAAAGTTAAGCAGATACAATCTGTTTCTCTTCTGCTGTGGATGCAACAGCTGTCTCACTGGCACAGCAAACAATACATTAACTTGTCACAGTTCAGCCTATTAGCTTACACACTTATCCAGAGTTACTCACAATGAGGGCAAGAGCTGGAGAAAGTTTTATTCCTTAGATTGCCAACATTACAATGCAAACAGTCTGTAGAGACCAATCAAGTGGGCAGAGAGAGAGAAAAAAAAGACCACAAATGAGCAAAGAGGAGAATGTTTTCTCAGGCTCAGATTATGTATCCTTGATCAAGGCAAAGCCTCTATCTTTATAAAGCGGTGTTCTGGAATCTGCTGACAATGTCCTGTCTTGACAAGTCCACATAAGGGCTGGAATATTCTAAGTATTTGGAAAATTGCACAACAGAAGCATAATTAGAAAGCTCATTTTCTGGTGCACATCTAATATTGCTTCCATGTTTTTTGTGTAAAATCTTCAGTTTTTTTTTCTTTTTTTCTCACTTACATGACTCACAAGATAAACTAACACCAGCTATCAAACAATTATGAAGTGCTAGTTACATTTTATTTTGGAACTATGGTAATGTGTTATCACAATACAGTACCTTAAGAAAATCCACCCATGCTCCTTCTGTACTGCATATCATCTTATATATAAAAACATAAAAAGCAATCGGCCCTCATGGTCTTCTGCTGGCACCCACATCAGGTTTTGGGTGTGGTAGAAATGGAAATGGAGAAGCCAAATCATTTTCATCGTCATCACCACCATAAACCAATATGTTCTTCCTCAGATTTGTGTAGAACAAATCCAATACCGTCTTCATTAAAATGTCTCTTTAAGGCAGCTTGTCAAGCTGACCTGTAGAAGAGGTTAAGCTTTTACAACACTGAAACAGCTGTAGAAGTCAAGCACTTTATGTTTTGTATTGAGTGCTGTGGGTCCTTTTAGTAGTCGTTTCTTTTCTGACGTTCCTGTTCTTTTGGTGATTATTTAAATCACCGCTGGAATTTTTAAACATGAAAAGTTTAACATGGGTAATTTTTCCCCTCTGTATAACTACCTAATTTCTGAAGACAGATCTTCCTGTCTGGAGTGAGCCATATATCATGATGACAGTAAACTGATTGCTATACATGCACACAAAGGTCAGTAAGCCAGGGTTTGGACCGCAGTTTGATAGCAATGGAAGGACACTGCCGTCTGCTTCTTCCGCTTTATAAGGGTTTGACATATCCTGTTATTCAGACAAATCACCAGCTTCCAGAGAGACACAGAACATGCTGATATGACTCTGGACATCCTTCAGGGTCTGCAGGATGTAGTGGCCTCTTTCAGCAGAAATGCTGGGCTTCAGTTCTGTAGAGAGTGGTGAAAGTAGGTCTCAGTGTACAAAATCTTCACCTTGACCGTCAGTGCTACTGAAAAACTAGAACAATATTATACAATACAATATCCAATATTTATCAGGGACCATCAACAGCTTTGAATGACTGGATGTACTGTATATTTACACTAGAAGCAAAGTTAAAGCTGAGTTCAAACATTAAGAATACTTATAAGGAAAAGGGATGAAGTCAGGCAAAGGTTCGCCTGAAAATATCTTTGTTCTCTGTTAAAATTGTATTAAAAGCAGTATCCAATGCAGAGAGAGCAAAACTGGATTTCTGCAAGGTTTGTTCTAAAAAATCTGACGATAACCTGTATTGGCAGCAACTGTGGAATTTAAAAATGAAATGTCAATATCGTGTCAATAATGCATTTATGAAAATATACACATGAACAAAAATACTGAGCCACGCCTGTTAATCTCTGAATTTAAGTGTTTGCTTCAGTTCCATTGGCACAGGTGTATAAGCACTTAGCCATGCAGTTGTGAAAGAGCTCACTGATTTCAAGTGCAAGCAGCATGTTATCCTTGCAGCCAGTCAGTTTGTGAAATTTCTTCCCTCCTAGATATTCCAAAATCAGCTGTAAGTGGTGTTATTACAAAGCGGAAGCATTTAGGAACCACAACAACTCACCCACAAAATAACAAGAGTGCTGAGGCACATAGAGTCATGGTCTGTACTTTTGTAATGTTTAGGTCATGTTTGTATTCTTATTTCTAGCCTGCTCCTGCTCTGTCTTTTAACTCAGTTTTGATCTTGTTCATTTACTTTATTCTTGCATTTTTGGGACTTGCATTCTGTTGTTATTCTGTCTTAGTATCATTCTGTAGTTTCTGAGTTGTCTTCTCATCATGTTCTAGGTTCTTGAAGTTCAGTTCCAAACATCAGTACTAGCCCTGTTGGACTAGTACTGATCCAGCTTAAAGGGTCCGGTCTCCTGGTCTGATGGGTATTACCCTAACAGATTTCCTAGAGTACTTTTAAGCTGGCTATAAGGGACTCACTCAGCCTCTCTAACTGCTCTGAATCCCAACATCGACCCTGCTTCCCCCAACCTCCTGCCCTACCTGGTAGCCAATTCAGCCAGGCGGGAGATCGAGCAGGTTGGTTATAGCAGCTCCCTTGTGAACCTCTGGCACTTGGTCAGTTGGCTGAGAAAAGGTTTAAAAGACGAGGATAATTCGTCCTAAGGGGCTGTTTTTGTAGGTGGACTCAAAACTAGGCTAACCTTTCAGAACCTATAGATGTAACTTGCACACTTAAACTTAGCATTTACATGGCTGAGAAGATTTAGTGAATAGTCAGATTCAATACTTTAAATGCAGGAATATAGATTTATTAAGCAATATAGCAAGGGCCAAGCAACAGCA
>VUQH01090495.1:7187-20722 GCA_015106775.1 Etroplus canarensis | reverse complement strand
CCCCCCCCCCCGCATGTCTTTGGACTGTAGGAGGAAGCCAGAGCACCGGAAGAGAACCCACACAAGGGGAGAACATGCAAACTAGCTGGTCTAGGCAACTGGATTTGAACCCAGACCCTTGTGCAGTGAGTTAACAGTGCTAACCACCACACCGCTGTGCTGCCCAATAATAATAATAATAATAATAATAATAATAATACATTTAAATGTGTAACTCACCTCAAAATTTACAGATTTTTCTGATTTTGACTCTGTCAAGAAGAAACCGAAATGACCGAAAATTAAAAGCCGATCTTTCCAAAAAAGATCTGTGACATCTGAGCAGAACCTCTTACCTTCAGAGTGGTAACTTTTGCTCTTCTTCATTTTGAACAATAAGAAAGATGATAAAACACTGATGATGGTGGTGATTGTCAAAGCTGCACTTACGAAATACAGCAAGACTGGAGAATCCCGCTCATCTGCAAATCAAAGTTAGGAGAAATTACAGAATTTTTCAGCTTTTCTTCCTCTGTGTTCATCAAATGTGAAATGTTGCTATCACATTTCATCATACAGTATGGATAACTGGTGCGCGAAAGGTGACTTACGCTCAAAGTCCAGCTTGGTCCCGTTTCCAAAGAGTAAGTGACTGCAAGTGGCAAGGGCACAGTAGTAGGTCCCAGTATGAGAAACATTCAGGTTTTTCATTGTCAAGTTGTAGATGCAGGTGTGTGTTTGTGTGTTGGGTTTCCTCTCACACTGATCATTTCTGCCTCCGCGGGTGTAAATGAGTCCTGGGTGAGATTCTTCAGAGTCTTTGAACCAGTAAACACTGTGTTCTCCATCACAGGTCCCAGTGTGTACTGTACAGTTCAGAGTCACAGAGCCACCTGGTTGGATGGTCTCGGATTCTGACTGCTTTACTAACACTTGGACATCCAAACCTAAATCATTAACACTGACAGTAATGCTCCTTAAAAATATCAACGTGTATAAATAGGAACACATACAATAGTAAGTTGCTGTGTCAGAAATGTGCAAATCTGAGATCATCAAGTGGTTTTTTCCTTTTTCGGTATCCAATGTGAAGCGTGGATCATTGCTGAATTCATCATGAAATTGTGTGACAGGTGTTGTAGACTGATAGACAGTAGAAATGAGTCTGGGTTTCTCTCCTGAAGTTTGCTTATACCAGTTAAACCGTGCAGTTTCTCCTTCATAAAAACAATGTAAAGTCACGCTGTCCCCAGCATTAGCTGACACAAATAATCTTTCTTGATGACCAAAAGAGGACAGTTGAGGGTCATTCATCTGAGCTGAAGTGAAAGACAAAGCAAATACCAATGTGGACACATGACAGCATGGAAATAGACTTTAAAAGAAAAGACTGTGTTTGCAAAAACACAAACTCACCTCTTGCACCCAAGCACAAACACGTCAGACAGAAAAAAAACTGTCTCGTCATTGCGTTCATATCGTAGAGTTGAATGAAAAGATGCTTTACCCATCACTTTTAAAAGAGAAGACTGCATTTGATTGGCTAGCCAGATATGACACAGTATGTCTATTTAAGAAATTTGATCATGAGCCCACTGCCACCTAGAGTGTTATGCTCAGTGTCTGAGAGAAAAAAACAAGCAGGACTAGGTGAGAGGTGTGAATGAGCAAGTGTCAGTGTAGTAAATGTAGCGCAGGATTATGTTTGTGTGGGACAATGCATGACACATAGTCTACATTTTTTAAGCTAATACAAGGGGCAATGTATTCATAGATCAAAGCAAATCTGGTTGAACCAAATGTTTTTCCTGATAATTCTGCTGACTTTTGTCAATTAGAACCAATGGAAATATATGAAACGCTGTCCCAAGACAGATACTTGAAAAAATAAAAAGTCTTTCACAGTTAAAACTAAATGCATCCCATGATTCAACAGTTTGTAGAAACACCTTTAGCAACAATAACTTGAAGTGACTGTTTTCTCTATGACTTTATCGGTCTCTCCTATCACTGTGAAGGAGTCCTGGCACACGCCACTTTACAATGTTTTTTCAGGTCATTGAGATTTCCTGGCATCTGTTTATATACAGCTCTCTGAAAGTCCCATCAGAACATTTCAGTTTGGTTGAGCCTGGACTTTGACGGGGCCATTGCAGCACCATGATGCTTTTCTTTTCAGTCATGTAGATTTGTAACTGTGCTTGGGATCATTGTCCTGTTGCATGACCCAATTTTAGCCAAGCTTAAGCAGTCTGACAGCTAGCCTCATATTTGCTTCAAGAATGCTTTTGTATTCAGAGGAGTTCATGGTCGACTTAATAACTACAAGGTGCCAGGTTCTGTGGCTACAAAACAAGACCAAATCATCACCTCTCCAGAACTGTGCTTGACATTTGGTATGAGATTTTTGTGCTGATATAATGAGCTTGGTTTTGACCAAGAATGGCACTGTGCATTGTTTCCAAACATCTCCACTTCAACTTGACTGTCCAAGTTGACTGTCCAAAGGACGTTGTTCCAGGAGACATTTTATTTGTTCAGAAGCAAATTTGCAAACTTAAACTTGCAGCTTTTCCAAACGAGCCATACCTGTTCAGTCTTTTCTTATTGCACTCTCTGAATTCTGACATTTATCATACTAAGTGAGGCCAGTAGAGATTGAGATGCGGCTCTTGGGTTGCACAGTCTGCGTTTGGGGTATATTTGCTGTGACATTCACTCCTTTCAAGATTGTCGCATTGTGTTAACACACCTAAATAAACCAGACCAGCAAACTTTCTAAACTTCTAGTTTATACATAGTTCCCACAGACACGTTTTTTTCACGTGACCGCCTTAGCGACGCCATCTTTGTTAGCAAGCTGTACTTGTTTACACACACTGCTGTTTATCTCCTTTAAGCTGTTTTAGTGTCTGATTCGACTTGTGATCAAACTCATGGAAAGGCAAAAGGAGAAAGATTATGTAGAATCATTAAGTATGGAGGATAGAAATACGATGGGAAAATCGGCGTGATAGCTGTGGAGCCATACTCGTTAGCAAAGGAAAAGCTGAACCATGAAATTTCAACATTGCCACCAATTCAATACTATGGTCTTCATTCCACTGGAGCTGTAATAGCACCAATTATGGTGATCCGTGCCGATTTAGCGTTCCCAATCAAAACGGCACAAAGCGGCTGAAAATTAAGAACTGGACTTACACCTTACACCTGCAAAGTTGTGGTTTCTACATTTTTCTCCCTGATACATTCTCTTGATACTTATATATACTGAACGGAATACCTGTAACAAAAATAATTTTCCCCGTGGGGATTAGTAAAGTTTTCTGATTATGATTCTGATATTGCTGACATGTGATCAAAAGATATGATTTCATGTCTAATCTGTTTGATTACATTCTCACACTGTATGAGAGTTTTTTTCGATGACTGGCTGAGACTGACAATATCGTTCTTCAGCTGGATGAGCTGTAAAATTTATTATGCCATGAAAAAAGGTGCATCTAGTTTTACAGCTTTACACTGGAGTACACACATTCAACATTGGTGTTGTTCCTCAATCTTCTTTGTCCTTTTATCATGTTTTTCCTCAAAGCAGCATAATGTAAGTTGTTCTCATCTTGGCTGACCTGGTAACCAAATAAATCACAACGGTGAACCAACAGAAACTAAATGCACTGAAAGCATGCAAATAAAATTTAAACTCACCTCTAAATTTACTGAATCTGTTGTTTTTGAATCTGTTAAGGAAAATATCTAAATTTTAAAAACTTGAAAAATTTGAAATACTATTATACTAAGCAGAACCTCTTACCAGCAGATTGCCAGCTGTTCCTCTTTTTAATTTTGTACAATAAGAAAGATGATAAAACACTGATGATGGTGGTGATTGTCAAAGCCGCACTCAAGAAATACACCAAAACTGGAGAATCCTGTTTCTCTGAAAATCCAGAAATTATGAGAAATTTCAGAGCTGTTCAGCTTTTCTTCCAATATGATTTGATGTCACACAGATAATCATACAACACGAGTCACCTCTGCTGGAACAATGTTACTTACCCTCAAAGTCCAGCTTAGTCCCATTTCCAAACAGTATGTGTCCACATGAGGCAACAGCACAGTAGTAGGTCCCAGCATGAGACATATTCAGGTTCTTCATTGGAAAGCTGTAAATGCAGGTGTGTGTTTGTGTGTTGGGTTTCCTCTCACACTGATCATTCCTGCCTCCATGGGTGTAAATGATCCCTGGATGATGAGATTCTCCTGAGTTTCTGAACCAGTAAACACTGTGTTCTTCATCACAGGTCCCAGTGTGCACTGTACAATTGACAGTCACAGAGACTCCTGGCTGGATGGCCTCAGATGCTGACTGCCGCACTGAAACTTGGTTGTTGAAATCTGGAGACTTTACACTGACTGTAGTACCCTTTGCAAATTCAAAAATAAATGTAAAGCTACTTGCGCAATAGTAAGTAGCAGAGTCTGAAATGCGTAACTGGGAGATCTTCAAGTGATTTTTAACATTTTCAGTATCCAGTGTGAAGCGTGTGTCATTTTCAAATTCATTGTAAAAGGTTGCTTTTCTGTCATACTTGTAGAAGCTGGAGATGAGCCTTGGTTCCTGTCCCAGAGTCTGTTTATACCAGTAAAGTCTTGCAGCGTCACCTTCGTAGAAACATTTCAAGGTTACCTCTTCACCAACATTACCCGATACAAATCTTCTTTCCTGTAGTAGTGATGAGGAATATTTCACTTCTGTCTGTGAAGCTGCCATGAAGTAACAACGAATTATAATATTTTGCAGAAAGTACATGGCAATAAGCACATACAAAATAAAGCTATGCAATGACAATAGATCAAAGGCTGCAAAATGTGAACTACAGAATCAACTCACCCTTTCCTACCAAGATTAGGCATGCCAGACAGAAAACACACTCTGGAGATGTCATCATGTTTAAACTGTTGTCTTGAATGAAAAAACACCTACATGCTCTTCTAACACTTAAGAGACAAGGCTTTTTGTGATTGGCCAGAAACATGATCACATGTCAAGATGTTCCATGAGCTGAATCTAAAACTGAAAGAAATCCAATAAAGCTTTGTGCAATTGCTGTAAATTACTGTAAAGAATGTTAAATGATATAATAGGCTGCATTTCAAATTTTTCTTTGTATGTAATACAGGTTTTTATGTTATTTCACAATACTTTATAACACTTAATAATGTATGTTGTAATTTTTTTTCTTCTCAAAACAGTTATTTTTACACTATAGGGTAAGTTGGGCATGTTGAAGATGGAGCTACCAGGCAGGAGAAGAAAAGGAAGATCACAGAGAGGACTTGTGGGTGCAGTGAAGGAGGACATGAAAGGGTTGATGTGACAGAAGAGGATGCAGAGATAGAGTGAGATGGGGGCAGATGATCTGCCGTGGCGACCCCTAACGGGAGTAACTGAAAAAAGAAGAAGCAGCTTTGCAAATTATGCTCAATACTTAATGTTTGAACAACACCATGCTTACTGTTAATCCAAAATCATAAGCATTTTCTCCACAAGCAGCAGTATGACTTCAGGTCGAGAAAGAGTACTCCAGATGCAATGTTTGCTTTGTGTTGTGTTGTGTTAGAGAAGGTCATTGTGTGGATCAGAAGGCAGAGATGGAAGTGGCAGAGTTGAAGATGCTAATATTTTTGTTTAGAGTGAGCAAGATGGACAAGATTGGAAATGAGTACATCAGAGAGACAGAAGACGAGGGACAGTCGATGTATTAGACAAAATATTTTGAGGATGGAGCTGCCATGTAAGAGAAAAACAGGAAGACCACAGAGAAGGTTCATGGATGTTGTGAAGCATGAGATGCAGAGGGTGGATGTGACAGAAGACAATTTAAGGGATAAGGGTGAGATGGAGGCACATAATCTTCTGTAGGGATCTCTAACAGGAGCAGTCAAAAGAAGAAGAAGAAGAAGACAATCCAGACAAATGCTCTGAACATTAGTGATTCTTGTGAAGATTTTAAAGTGCCTGTGAAATGATAAATATCACGTTGACCTTGAGCACAGTTTGGGCTTTGACCCATTAGGGGATCACTGTGTGCAAGTTCTCCTAAAATCTGAACAATGGTCCAGGAGGAGCAGTCATTTCTGTAAACTGAGGACAGACGGATGGCTTGCCATCCCATTAGCTCATTGGTCCTTTGGCTGGATGAGCTAAAAATGGATGGATGGATGGATGGATGGATGGTGGTGGCTGTGACTCAGGAGGAAGAGTGGATTGTCTTCTAATTAGAAGGTTTGTGGCTCGATCCCAGGCTGCTCCAGTCTACATGCCAACGTGTCTTTGAGCAAGACACTCATACCTAAATTGTTCCCAATTAATTCACTGAGAATCATGAGGCTTGTAGTAAAATGCACTTTGAGTTCTCAGTGAGAGCAGAAAAACACTTTTTAAGTACCAGTTCATGTACCATTTGCCATACTAAAGCCTGCACCCCTAGTGGTGTAAAGTGTTAATACAAAGTGTCACGGCCTTTAGGGTTCCAAAACAGAAAAATAGTCCAAGAAAAGGCCACGGGTGGCAACGGGTGGTTTGTTTCAGAACGCACTTCCCACTTGATTCTTTGAAAATACATGGCGTTTATTTCGTGGTCAAACATAAACTAAAATAAACATAATAACTTCTTGCAACTTAGACATAAACGAAATTTAACTTAATCTGATTCCACAACTCAGAAAGTGGTCAAAAAATCATTCTAAACCCTCCCATCGTCCCACCTGACACCTGACAAACCAAAAAACCCCTCTCCTCCACCCCACTAGTGTGCTCTTATCCCTTGATTAATGGGAGGGTCCGAAGGTTACCAAACTAAACACTTTTCCAAACTTTTCCAAAAGTAAAATTAATTACAGATTTACATAGCAAAATTAACTAAGTCTCACTGTTTTAAAGAAAAAACAAAATTGGATGCAAGTTATGATTCATGAAAAATTCAACAAAAATGGCCACAACACAAAGTATCATGAAACATTGTTTGTCTTTTATCATACACATAATGTACTCATTACATAAAAAAGGTTAGAGTGAAGCCCAGGCTAAGTTGGGGGGGGGGGTGTAATGGTTAAGGTGCCGAGTTCATGATCGAGAGGTCGTGAGTTCGAATTCCAGTCAGACCCCCACCATGCCAAGACCCTTGGGCAAGGTCCCAAACGCAAGTGTGCCTCTGTCTATCTAGCAGTAGAAATTGGTACCAGTAAATACTGGGAAGGTAACTTGCGATAGACTAGCGTCCCATCCAGGAGGAGTTTAACTCCAAGTCACTTCACGCTATAGAAACCGGGATAAGCTCCTGCCTGATGAGCCATTAGGCTCAGGTGTAAAAGCCCAACAGACTTTGCCTTACCAGGCTACATAAATATTTAATTTGTTGCATGAAAAAGCCTCTATCAGAACCCGAAGAACAGTGCACAAACATTTTGCAGCACTTCCCAAAAGAGATCTGTTTCCATTTTTATTATTTGACAAAACATGGAAATTCACAATGCCATCCTCCAAGCACAAATGTATCTTGCTCGAACAGCACAAGAGATCCTGGCCTTCTGATTGCAACCTAGTATAAAAGTACAGTCTCAAATATAACATATGAGAAGTTAGGAAAACACCTTTTAGAAATCTTTAAATAGCATGATGGCATAAGACAACAGGAATGAAGAAACACAATCTTACAGAAACTCTTTCCATAAATATAAATTTTAAATCATAATCAAAAATGGAATACTTTATTAATCTCAGTGGGGAAATTGCATAAACTGTTTTTTTGATTAAAAAAAAAAGTCTTTCCTCTGTTCCCAGCAGTGCTCTCATTTGTTTCCATCTGAAATGTACAATTAGGGAAGACGTGGCTGTGATAATCATAATAAATTCTATAGTGCTGTTCTCAGCCCATCTCTTTCAGTCTCTCTCTCTAAGGAAATGTAAAACATGCGAATCTATTTGCTAATAATTTAAAACATCACCACTGTGTCTCAATATGAAACATAACCAGACGCAATTGTTCCAGATTGTCCGCAAGCATTGTTGCAAGCAGAACAGCAAAATACAGTACTGTGCAAAACTTTTGAGCCACACCTCATTTCTTTATATTTTGCTTCCAAGGAGCCAGACTTGCTTCTAATATTTCTAAAGTGGTCTTGAGCAAAAGTGCTCCAGACTTTCTGAAGATCTTTCAGAGTTTTTCTTTCAACACTGGCTCAATCATTTTCAGTCTGGTTCTTGTACTTGTCCTCATTTAAAAATACCTGACCTTTTTTCCAAGCATAAAATCAGAATCAGAATACTTTATTAATACCCAGGAGTGAAATTACTTGTGTTACAGGCACTCTGTTCAGTATACAAAAAGGCTCCTATCACAAGAAATGAACAAGGCTTGTGTCTACACATGTTAAGTCAACTTCAGCTGCTCCCTTGTATTTCTTCAAGGACTAACCACAGCAATTGTGGCTGCAAAGGTAATTTGGCAGATATTTTATACCAGGTCCCCTTCCTGATGCAGCCTTCCAGTTGAGGAAAGTGCTTGTGTTTCCACCTGGGCTCATATTAGGGACCTTTTGCTTGCTTTTGTAAACCATTTTAGTTGAATCAATGAAAAACACCAACGATAATCTTGACAGACATAAAATAGTATTTTTGAACAAATGAGGTGAGACCCAAAGAGGAATTAGCCAAAAAAAAAGCCTCAAGACTTTTGCGTAGTAATGTTTAAACCAAAAAGAAAAAAAAAAAAACTTTTGAAATAAAGGTCACATAAAAGCAAAACCGCTACAGACAAATCACATGCTCATGAGGGCTCCGTCGTGTACAGATTTGAAGTCATCTTCAGACTAGTTCAAGCTTCAAAGAGATTCTGCGTATCTGATATGTTACTGACCTGGAAAAAACGTAACCAGTCCTACTGCCTCACACTGGAGTAAACACATTCAGTCTTGCTGTTCCTCTGTCTCTTTGATCTGCTGGGTAGGTTCACGCTTATAGCAGCATAGTGGAGGTTGTCTACATCATTGGTAGACTGGAAAAAAATATGAAATGTACATCAGAATGTGTCTCTTGGGCTAAAAATGTCTGTGAATGCTATTTCAGTTGCAATATACTTTAAACAGGTGAGGACTACCTCTGCAGTGGGAGCTGAAAAGCTTGCTTGAGGCTCTGAAAGTGAAACACAAAAACAGCAATCTTATTCAAAAGCCCAAATCACTGTATACAAGCTGTCAGATATAAGCTGAGGTGCAAAGTAACAAAGTACAAATACTTAGTAAAACTACTTAATTGGAATTTTTAGGTATCTATACTTAAATGTCTATTTTCGTGACAAGTTCTTACTTTTACACCATACATTTTAACGCATATATCTCTATAGTCTACTTCTTATGTTTTAAAAACAAGCTTGTTACTTTAGGTTTAACAAAATTAAGATGATTCGAGAGTAGTGAACCTGATTATAGGGAACAATAATACGTAGAAGACAATCATATTGGTGTGTGCATTCTCGATACTTAGGCTGAGTTAATGAAAGAGATGAAAGATGCAAAAAACATCTAACTTATGCAGCATTTGTAGCACTATTCTCATTTTATTTTACTTTTTTATAGTGTGAAGGCAAAGTAATTCATCTAGAGTAGCAAATACATTTTAATTTTTTTTTCTCTGCTTGTGTTGTACATAACGGTTGTTCAAGCTTAGTACATTCATTAGAATAACTAGCCTAATAGTATTTGAAATAAAGTTTCATTGTATTAGTATATGAGATGAGGTTCCGTTATATTAGCACAAAAACAGCTGGTAGAATCGTACTTCGAGAGGCTACTTTTTGCTTTTATACTTTGAGTACATTTCAGAACCTATACCTTTTCATTTTACTGCAGTGAAAAAGTTGAATCACTACTTGGACTTCTACCAGTCTTGTTTAACACAAGCTTCTGTACTTCTGCTTGAGTAAAGCATGTCTGTACTTTTGCACTTGTCATGCTTACCTTGGAAGCTTTTTCTTTTATTCATCTTGTAGACGAGGAAAGCCAATAAAGCAACAGTGGTGGAGGTGAACGCCAAAGCTGCGCTCAAGAAATACACCAAGCCAAGAGAGTTTGCCTCATCTGCAGAGAGCCAGAATTCCAGAACAGAGATTTTAGAATGTTTTCTGATTTCCTTTAAATCTGACGAGGAAATAGTAATGATTGCATTTGCTGGAACAATGTTACTTACCCTCCAATTCCAGAGTGGTTCCCTCTCCAAACATTATGTGTCCACATGAGGCAACAGCACAGTAGTAGGTCCCAGCGTCAGACTGATTCAGGCTTTTCTTTGGCAAGTTGTAGATGCAGGTGTGTGTTTGTGCATTGGGTTTCCTCTCACACTGATCTTTCCTGCCTCCCTGGGTGTAAATGAGTCCTGGGTGAGATCCCTCAGAGCTTCTGAACCAGTAAACACTGTGTTCTCCATCACAGGTCCCAGTGTGCACTGTACAGTTCAGAGTTGTAGACCCTCCATGCTGGATGATCTCAGATGCTGACTGCTGGACTAAAGTGTTAATGTTTAAACCCGAACCCTTTACACTAACAGTAGTGCCTTCTGCAAATTCCAGGATTAAGGAAATCCTTCTTGCACAGTAGTAAGTAGCTGAGTCTGAATTTTGCAAGTCTTTTATATGCAAGTGGTTGTTTCCAATATTTGTATCCAGTGTGAAGCGTGGATCACTCTCAAATTCGCCATGAAAAGTGCCATTTTCTTGATATACATATTGAGTAGAGATGAGCTTTGGTTTCTGGCCAAGACTTTGCTTGTACCAGTAAAACCTTGTTGTACCTCTTTTCTCATAGAAACATGGTAAAGTCAAGCTTTCACCAACATTCGCTGACATGATACGTGTCTCTTGCTGATGAGATGCAGAGAAATTTTGATCAGTCAACCCAACTGAAAGGGAATGAGACAAACAAACACTAAACAGTGCATTAACAGATTGTGTTGAGTAGTCATAAACCATTTTGGAATCACAGAAACATAACTCACCTATATTCCCCAAGATCAAACAACTCAGGTACAAGACAAACTTGGGAGATGCCATCGTGTTCAAACGTCTGTGGAAAGATTTTAGACTTTTCTCGAGTCTGTAGAGACACAACTCTTTTTGATTGGCCACGTGATCTACCCTATATGCAAAATGTGTGTCCTCTGAAATTTACACAGAGGTTTGTTTCCTTGAATAGAATCAAATAATAATGGGTCCATAATTTATATGTGTGAAAAATTCTGATGTGTCAACTGCACTTGAAATGAGACAAAACAAATACAGCATTAAGTTTGCTTGAAATAATTAATGAACAGATTACATAGAGGAGTAGTCATATGTTGGAATCACAAAAACACTCACCCATATTCCCTAAGATCAGGCACTTCAAATAGAAAAGAAACTTGTATGGTGTCATCGTGTTCAAACTGCCACATTGAAAGAAAAGGATCTTTACTTTTCTTCACTCTGTAGAGACAAGACTGTTTTTGACTGGCCGCTGTAAAGCCACATGATCTGCCTCATGCAGGAAACAAGATGACAAGTTGACTGACACCCATCGGTATTGTCCCTTATAATATCTGTTTCAAATGTTTCTGCAACATGTTCAAAGTCAGTCATCATCTATACTTTTAATATCCTGGCTGATTTAGTGTTTAATGTCAGTTTAATTACCTGTAACAACACTTTAATGTTTTGTAAGAAGTTGCAGTGCCATTAGTGTTACCTGAGATGGGCTGTTTTTTTGTTGTTTTTTTAAGTTGTACTGTTTTTTGTTTTTTGTTTTTCTCGCTTTCTCTCATAGAGCATCTATCAAGGTAACACTCTAACATCCTGTTTAAAACCACAACGCCTGCTGCACTAAAAGAAATGCTAAGAAAACAGTATAGGGGTCAGCAAGTCTCAGCGCAAGGGTATGTGTATCTGTAAACCCAGCAGTAGTAGTAGCTCAAGTAGAAGAGCCTTAAACTGATAAATTTCCCATGAGGTCTTAGCTCATCAGATAGGTCACCGTACATTATACGCTAAAATGCACTTTTTTGCCTGTGTATAAACAAGCAACAGGCATGTCTGGAATCACTGTATTATCAGGTTAATTAATCATCATCCATCACATCCTCTTGAACAGAATATAAAGTTAAAACCAGAAGTTTACATACACTGTGTAAAAAGAGCATTTTTTTCCTCACTGTCTGAAATTAAATCAGACTAAACTTCTCCTGTTTTAGGGCAGTTAGGATTGCCAAAATTATTTCTATTTGCTAAATGCTGCAATAATGAGAGTGAATATTTTAGAGAGATGTTCATTTCTTTCTCGGAAGAAAGGATTACATATATTTCCTTAGTATTTGGTAGCATTGCCTTTAAACTGTATGACTTGGGTTAAGTGTTTTGGGTTTCCTTCCACCAGCTTCTCACAATAGTTTGCTGGAATTCTGGTCCATTCCTCCTGACAGAACTGGTGAGTCAGGTTTGTAGACTGCTTTGCTCGCACACGCCTTTTCAGTTCTGCCCAGAAATTTTCGATGGGACTGAGATCAGGGCTTTGTGATGGCCACTCCGAAACATTGACTTTGTTGTCCTTAAGCCACTTTGTGACTATTTTAACGGTATGCTTAGGGTCAGTGTCCATTTGGAAGACCCATTTGTTCTCAAGCTTCAACTTCCTGCCTGATGACTTGAAATGTTGCTTAAATATTTCCACATAATGTTCTTTCTTCATGATGCCATCTGTTTTATGAAGGTCACCAGTTCCTCCTGCAGCAAAACAGCCCCACAGCATGATGCTGCTACCTCCATACTTCACAGTTGGGATGGTGTTCTCAGGTTTACAAGCTTCCCCCTTTTTCCTCCAAATGTAATGATGGTCATTATGGCCAAACAGTTCCACTTTAGTTTCATCAGACCTTAGGATGTATCTCCAAAAATTTGAAACTTTGTCCCTGTATGTGTTTGCAAACTGTAATACGGCTTTTTTATGTTGTTTTTGGAGTAATGGCTTCTTCTTGGCTGACTGGCCTTTTAGCCCATATTGGTACAGGACTTGACAGGACAAGCACTGTGAATACTTTCTGGATGCACTGTGCATATAAACAGACTTTTTAAAATTAATTAATTTGTTTTAAATTTCAGTTTTGTTCAGCCAGTTTCTGTGGCCACTCCTCACTGCTGATGAAGCAGTGACTGTTCATTAATTACCAGGAAGAAAAGAAGCAGAAAGAATCTGATGATTACACTGGCTAACAAACCACTGATGTTAAAGCAATTGATGTTGTTTCTGTCAGTAGGTGGCAGCATTGATCAGCTCAATAATAAGTGAGGCTTTCTGTTGTTGGTCAGAATTTGTTTCCATTCATTTTCAAACATTTGGTTCACCTGATGTCAGTTTTTAGTGGTAGCTAGTCATGCAGAGCCAATCAAACTAAAACTATCTCCATAACTTGATACAAGAGTTTACAAAGTAAAATATGTGCTTTGTACTTTTGGCTGAACCAGACCTTCAGC
>VUQH01090493.1:1776-14561 GCA_015106775.1 Etroplus canarensis | reverse complement strand
CGAAACACGGTTTGCCCATCTAGCTGAATGGCGGCGTCCGGAACACTGTCACTGAGCAATGTTTCCGTAAAAACAAGGACACAGCAGTCTCTGTACTCACGCCGTGAACTTCGCTGGAGTCGGATGCAGTCCAGCTTATTGTCCAGGGAGCAGACATTGGATAGGATGATGGAGGGTAGCGCTGGCCGGCTAGGGTTTGCTTTTAGCCTAGCACGCACACCCGCTCGCTTCCCACGCTTCCGCTTCCTCGAGCACCGCTTGCGATGACGTCCCTCTCGGCCATCGGCAACAGGCAATGCCGCAGTCTGAAGGTCTGGTCCACGTAGCAAGCGGAGGTTGCGTAGATTGCTGAGTACATGCTCGTGCAGATTGCCTGCATGACTTCTTAACTGGAGTATGGTCTGGCGGTTGTAAACATGGACACCGCTGTCTTTGATGTCCATGCAGTTGAGAGTCGGGCTAAACAAGGATAATTATACCAGTATTAAGGTATAATTACAAGGATAAAGCACCTTTCTCAGCTCCTGGAGTGGCCGCTGCGTGCTACCGCACCGCCATCTTGGCTGGGCTGCCGCCATCACGGCACATCCTTGTGACAGTTCCTGTGCGGTCATAACCCCTTGGTGTTTGCAGCCTGACAACCTGTCCTTCCATCAGTGGTGGGAGAGGATGACTTGTCCTGTCATAATACACCTTCTGCGTCAGTCTTTTGTTATGAAGTTGAGCATTTACGACCTCAGGATTGTACATATCAGGTGCAAGCAGTTTCTTAGAGAGAGGAAGTGTAGTGCGTGTCTGTCTTGACATGAGTCTCTGCGCTGGAGATCCAAGTTTGCTGTCACGAGGTATGTTTCTCATGTTAAGCAAGTTAAGAAAGACATCAGTTTTATCTCTGTGAGATCTTTCCATGAGGCTCTCAGCACTACGGACAGCTCTCTCAGCTAATCTGTTGGATTGAGGGTACTCTGGGATACTCGCAACATGAGTGAAGTCCCACTGTGTGGCAAAGTCCTTGAAACGTTGGCTTGTAAACTGTCTGCCATTGTCTGATATGAGAGTATGTGGTGCTCCATGGACTGCGAAGTGACGTTTTAAGTTTACTGATGACTGTATCAGATGTCAAATTACGAAGCAGGTCAATCTCGTACCAGCCTAAATAAGAGTCCACAAGTACCAGGTACTGCCGGTTGCACCATTCAAAAATGTCAGTAGCTACAGTGGACCAGGGTAGCTCTGGAACTGGATGTAGGTGCTGATGAGGTTTGGTGCCATTACACACTGACCATGCCTGTACTTTCTCATCAGTGTCTTTTGTCATTGTGGGCAGAACACAATGCCTCTCACTCTGTGTTTGGTGGCCTCTGCCCCAAGGTGTCCTCTGTGCAGTATGCTCACATAAGTTTTTTGTAATGAGAGGGGAACTACAGTTTTCTGTCCCTTCAAAACAATGCCGTCCTCACTAGTGAACTCATCCCTGAAAGGAAAATAGGGATGTGCTGCATGTGGGAGATTGTGCAGTCTGCTAGGCCACCCATGTTTGATAACGCCAATTAGTGTTTGGAGGGTTACATCTGTGGCAGTGTGTCCCCTTAATTCCTCCAAGCGAGCAGATGACACATAACTCACAGACATTACATCAAAGTCGTCCACTTCATCTGCAAGTTGAGCTGTCGAGCTTCTTGGCGCTCTTGACAAAGTGTCAGCTAAGTGCATTTGTTTGCCACTCTTGTAGACAAGGTTAATGCTGTACTTTTGAAGTCTCAGCATCATCCTTTGCAATCTGGTGGGTGCTGCATGGATGGGCTTTTTTATTATTGTAACAAGCGGCTGGTGGTCAGTTTCAACAGTTATTTGTTTGCCATAAATGCAGTCGTGAAATTTTGAGCATGCAAAGACAACAGCCAGCAGCTCTTTTTCAATCTGAGCATATCCTCTTTCAGTGTCCGTCAGGGTACGTGAAGCATAGGTCACAGGGTTGCCTTCCTGCAGGCATGCTGCGCCAAGTCCATACTGTGAAGCGTCACAGGTGAGTGTAACAGGTTTGCGAACATTATAGTATGTGAGTACTGGAGGGTTTGACACGTGTACCTTCAAAGTCTCAAAAGCACGTTGCTGCTGTTCGTGCCATGACCACTCAGTGTCCTTATGTGTGAGCTGTTGGAGTGGAACAGTGATGTCACTATAGTTAGGGACAAATTTCCCAAGGTAGTTAACCATGCCAAGAAATCTCTGCAAGGCTGGAATGTCTGTGAGCACTGGCATGTCGCTTATTGCCTTTGTTTTAGATGGGTCTTCTTTTAAGCCTTGAGAGGTGAAAATGTGTCCAACATAACTGACCTGGTTCAGTCTGAACTTGCATTTGAGGGAGTTGAGTCTTAGTTTTACCTCTCTGGCTCGATTGAGTACCTTCCTTAGGTTAGCATCATGTTCCTCGATGTCCTCGGCCCCAACGAGTATGTCATCCACGATAATGGCACAGGGGTACCCAGCAAAGATTTGCTCCATGGCACGTTGGAGCACTTCGCTGGCAGAGCTGATTCCGAATGGCATTCGCAGAAACCTGTACCAACCAAAACATGTGCTAAAAGTGGTGAACGGGGAAGATTTGTGGTCCAGGGAAATCTGCCAAAAGGAGTTCTTAGCATTCAAAACTGAGAATACAGTGGTATCAGCCATTCGTGATGCAACATCATCTACTGTGTGCATTGGGTGATGTGGTCTTTTCAGGGCTGTGTTGAGGTATTTTGGATTGATGTATATTCTGAGCTCTTGTTTAGCTTTTTTTTTGGAAGAGACCCAATCAGTGGGCTCTGAGACTGGTATGATAATGCTTAATTCTTGCATCTTGTCTAATTCAGCTTTGACCCTGTCTTTAATAGCCACATGAATGCAGTGAGCAGGGTGAATTACTGGGACTTGTGTCGCTCAGCAAAGAGGTTCACCAGGTCAGTAGCACCACAACTGAGGATTTCACCCAACAAATTAAAACTGAATACAACAACCTGTTTTCAATAGCCTCGGGTCCGGCCATGTTCAGGAGAATGCATGCTTGAGTCCGCGCCGGCTTATCTGAGAAAATGGCACAAACATACACAAACACCAATATGAGCGCATGTGTATTTATTCAGCAAAAGTAATTCCTGCACCTGTTTAATGGCAAATAAACTGTACTTCAATTAAAGATGAAACATTTCCAATCCCTGGTTCTAAAGCATAAAAACACCACAGTCGCATTCGGAACATGGAGATCAAACTGAAAGCTCAGCACTAGAAAATCCTTGATGTCAGCTCTGAGAGCGCTGGCTCAATTTAAATTAAAACCTCTAGCAGTAAAATTTCTTCCATCGTTATCCAACATGCTTTTCAACCCTAGAGTGTACCAAAGATCCAAATGATTCTCAGCAGTGTGAAAATATTTACACCACAGCAGATTGTGGAGTCTAATATATTTCATCACTCCTCCAAACTCCCACCCGTCTCTCATAACTGCCGGCTAATTGCTGTCAGTGACACTGCAGCCAGGACATTTTTCACATCATGTTCCATCAACAAAGAAAAGACTAATATTATTTCTCCTCGCACTTCATGAATCGTGTTGCCTCTTTCTTTTTGCCACATGAAATTAATTTGGATTTTCAGTTAAGGCCCGTGACTTTGTAGTGATTCATTTGTACTCACTAATGGCTCACACTGATTAGTAAAGACATCAGACATCTGAGGTACAGTTTGACTCGATCAAATATGACTCAGTCCAACACCAGAGCTGTGCGTGGGACTCTGGGGTAAGTCATTACCAGGATTTAGCTCCTCCAGAGTTTGTTTGCTGCGCTAAGCCAGGATCTTCAGAGTCAAAACTGCAACTACACCCAGGAGATGTTAGCCACCTAAAATTGCCATCCTATGCAATGAGAAGTGAATGAGAAATCTTAGTAACTGAATAAGCTTTGAAGTACAAAAAAGTAATACTCACTTTAAATCTACCAGTTAGCCTAGCTTGCTAAGAATATGCTTAAAGGTGCTTAATGCTTAAATGCTTAAACATTTGAAATGACTACTATTAGTTGGCTTAAGTGGTGATGAGATATTATAGACTATATATGGAAAAAAGTATTGGGTCACACCACTTAATCATTGAATTGTTCAGTCCCAATGCCACAGGTGTATAAAATCTAGCAGCTAGCCATGCAGTCTGCCTTTACAAACATTTGTCAAAGAATGGGTCATTCTAAAGAGCTCACTGAATTCCAGCATGGTGTTGTGACAGGATGCCACCATTGCAACAAATCAGTTTGTGTAATTTCTCCCTTCCTCGATATTCCACGATCAAATGTAAGTGGTATTATTGCATAGTGGAAGTGTTTAGGAATCACAGCAACTCAGCCACTGAGTGGCAGACCACGTCAAGCTACAGAGCGAGGTTGTGGAGTGCTGAGGTGCATAATTGATAAAACACTCAGCTGACTCAATTACAGCAGAGTTCCAAACTTCCTCTGGCATTAACATTAGCCAGGAGCTGCATGACAGCGGTCTCTATGGTCAAGGAGCTGCATGCAAGCCCTTACACCACCAAACACAATGCCTAGGGTCGGTAGAGTGATGTAAAGCCCACTGCCACTGGACTTTGGGGCAGTGAAACTGTGTTCTGTGGCACGGACAAGCACACTTCCCATCTGGCAGTCTAATGGATGTGTCAACTGTAAAGTTTGGTAGAGTTTGGATAATGCTATGGGGTTGTTTTCCTGGGGTTGACCTGGGCCCTTTTGTTTCAATGAATGGAAGTCCTATACCAAGACATTCTGGATATTCTATGCTTCCAACTTGTTGGGAACAGTTTGGAGGAGGCCCTTTTCTGTTCCACCATAACTGTCTGCACCCCAGTGCACAAAGCAAGGTCCATAAATGCATGGTTGAATGACTTGTTTGGAAGAACTTGACTGGCCCACACAAAACCCTGAGCATCCAATACCGAAGAAATAGAATGGAGATTGTAAGCCAGGCCCTCTCACCCCACCTCACAATTCTTCTTCAGAAGGAATGGGTCGAGGGGTTTGTTTTTCAAACAGAAGGTTGGTGGTTCGATCTCCAGCCAGCTTGCCTCAGTGTCCTTTATGGAAGCCTTCCCACAAGAGTGGAGGCTGTTGTAACTGTAAAGTGAGGGTCAACTCAATATTAATGCCTATGGATTCAGAATGGGATGTCATTAATGCTCCTTTAGGTGTAATGTGTAGGTGCCCTAGTACTGTTGTCCATATGTCTTCTAGCCTTCATCATAACTTGTACATAGCTATGAGGTGCTCAGTCTGCAAACTCCATGCCAATAGCAACTTCATCAACTGTCTAGTAATCTTTAAAAGAGAAGTACTGTGCTCAGGATTTGTAATAAGTCACTGCACAAGAGTAGGTTTGCAAAATAATACATAAAAAAATTATGGTACTCATTTCTTTTACTGTCAGAATTGAGGCATTTTAGCTCCTGTCTCACTGGGGCTCCCTCTCTAAAAGCTTTCTTATTTTCAATTGGTCAATGGGCAGCAACCCGTTGCTTGTGAGTGGTACAGCTGTGTTGGCAGATGACCCTATGCAGAAATCCGTGAGCTGACATCAGCAAATAAGGAAAAATATATAGAGAGCAGTCTTACATGTGATATTTTGTCTCAGAGTGATTATTTTTACCTCAGCATTTACACATTTAATTCAAACATCTGACAGCATAACAGTGTCCTCTAAGCGTGTCCTTGCAGGAGTTACATTACTTGATTTTTATTCTGACTTCCAGAGATTTCTATTAATGTGTCTTAAATAAAATGAGCCCAATGGCAAACCTGCGGGATACATCAGAAGTCAGATTTTCCATTTTTCCCTCAGGCCACCCTATCAGGGTAAAACACATTCATTTGTTAGTTTACTGTATATTTTTGTGAATATACTGGCTATTGGTTGTTAGATAATTTATTTCCCAATAAACAACCTTAAAGCAACAGAGACGTACGTGTCAAAGACCTGGTTTCAGACATTTAAACCAAATCCAACTCAGTTTTAATTTGTGGGAGGCCAGATTCAGTGGTCAGCCAGAACTGACTCTTTAATTAACCTAACTGATAATGACTTTTCACACAGAGCTGGAAACAGATAGTGAGGGAGCAGAGATGCATGGGACATTATTACATCTCTTTTTTCTTGCAGCACAAAAAAACAGCCTTGGAGTCCAGGCTGACTTCTCTTTGTGGTGTTGAATTTAAACTGTAAATGACTGCATCTGTGTCTGTTGCAAACGAGCAGAGAGACAGTTGTGCTGCATTTTCCACAAACTGAATTTAGCATCCCCACTGAATGAATCAGCAGCACTCATTGACCAGCTGATAACGGCTTCTGAATTTGTCCATAATACAGTCGGAGGAAGTCAAGCACAAAGTGTCTTGTTCTCTTCTTGCCTCAGCTGCTGAGTACAGTCAATTTTCTTTCATTTTTGCTCATTTCGCCTCTCAGCAACTTCAGCATATTTGCTTGTGCTTTCAAAACCAACATGTTTTGAACCTGTTTACAGGAGCACTTCATGCATAATAAATCCCAGTTCACCTGAGCTAACCTCTGTGTTTCGAGCTCAAGCCAGCTGCAGTGATGCACTGCACACTGACCTTGGCAGCAAACTATAAAAGGTCCTTCGATTTTGAAGAAGCTGCAGGATTTCCTTCCCACCCTCCTCATTCCCAGCATCGTTCCTAATTCTTGACAAATTGTCCCTCCCGGAGGAGCAAGAAAGCCATCAACACTTAAGTGGCTCTTCACATTATCAACCATAAAACCCTGGAAGAGAAAACGGTTCATTTGGGGTGTGGAGGAGGAAAGACTTTAGTTCTGCTTTTTGCAGCTCTGCTGTGATTTCCTTTCTGACATGGTGCCGAAGCTGAGTACAAACCAATGTGCTGGATGCTGTAGAAACTCACTGCAGAAATAACGCAGCGCTCTGCATTTAAAATCTGTTTTTATAAATGTCTTCTCTCTAACTTATGCTGCCAGTGCCCTGAAATGGAGACACACTTTTCCAATAAAAAGTTACCAAACTGCCTCCATACACTGAATAAAGCAAATATAAAATGACACACTGTGGCTGGATAATTACATTTTCATAGCTTCAGTCTTGTCTTCTACTTTCCTTAACACACATATTGAACAGAACAGGTGCGCAAAATATATTGTGTTTTTATTCTGCTGCACAAAAATGTATTCACCTATTAGCTATGTACATTTGTCAGGTAACCCTCTCTTCCTATTTAAGAGGCTTTACATTTTCTACTTTCAGGTTGAAACATCAGAAAAATAATGCACGTCTAATCTTTTTACATTACACCACTTCATTAGATACACCTGTTCAGCTGCTCGTCAACAGAAATACCCAATCAGCAAACCACATGGCAGCAACTCAGTATATTTAGGCATGTAGACATGGTTAGGACAACCTGCTGAACTTCAAACCGAACATCACAATGGGGAACAAAGGTGTTTTAGGTGACTTTGAATGTGGCGTGATTGTTGGTGCCAGAATTGCTGGTCTGAGTGATTCAGAAACTACTGATCTCCTGGGTTTACAGAGAATGGTACAAAAAAGGGGAAAAGACGAAATTTCCAGTGAGTGGAAGTTTCCTGGGCCAAAATGCTATGTTGATTCCAGAGGTCTGAGGAGAATAGCCGGATTGCTTGGAGCTGATAGGAAGGCAACATCAACTCAAATAACTACTTGTTACAACCAAGGTATGCAGACGAGCATACCTTGATTCTGGGCTGCAGCAGCAGAAGACCACAGCAGGTGCCACTCCTGTCAGCTAAGAACAGGAAACAGTTTGCACTGTTGAGGCTGAAATTCACAAAGGCCCCAAATGAAAGATTGGGAAAACGTTGCCTGGTCTAATGAGTCTCAGTTTCTTCTGCAACATTCAGGTGGTTGGGTCTGAATTTGGTCTAAACAACTGGAAAGCATGGATCCAACCTGCCTTGTGTCAACGGTCAGGCTGGTGGTGGTGTAATGGTGTGGGAGTATTTTATTAGGAAACACTTTGGGCCCCTTGGTGCAAACTGAGCATCATTTAAACTCCACAGCCTACCTGAGTATTGTTGCTGGGTATTTTCATCCCTTTATGACCACAGTGTACCATCTTCTGTTGGCTGCTTCCAGCAAATAGCACACTATGTCACAAACTACTTCACTGTATGCAAATGTCCTCCACAGTCACCAGCTCTCGATCCAATAGAGCCCCTTTGGGATGTGGTGGAACAGGAGATTCACATCATGGATGTGCAGCTGACAGATCTGCAACATGTGCTGTCATGTCAGCATGGATCAAAATCTCTGAGGAATGTTTCCAGCACCTTGTTGATGCCATGGAGAATTAACATAGTTCTGAATGCAAAAAGGGGTCTGACCCAGTATTAGCAAGGTGGAACTGCTAAATTACCTACCAAAATGGTTAAAAATCAGTATTGGCTCAGAAATTTCTAATCTGTGCATACCCATGGATCCCTATTAGGATGCTTAAGTAATTCACTACACATATCTTGACTGGCTAAAATAGGACCACTTCAGTATGAAAACATAGAATAACTGCAGAGTTTTTCAAATTAAAACATGGAACAAGATTAGTGTGAAGTTAATACACAGAAAAACACATTAGCATTAGAGCTAACAGCTGCTGGATCCTTTCAGAATTAATTCCAGTTATTTTGCTGTAGCAGCTACATGGTCACGCTTGACCAGTAGTGAATGGCAGCTTGTGTTAATGAGCAGAAACAGATATTTAAACTATAGTCAGTGACTAGTTCTAACATGTTTTTTTTAGCTTGCCAGCCTCAGTGGGTGTCCAATTAGCATTTTTGTCCTCAGGCACCAAGCTTCTGGCTCCACATATTTTGCATGGATGGATGCTGTCGTTGTTTGTGACGAAGTCAACAGATTCATGACTTAAGCACGTCACATTGCACATCACATTAAACATTGTTCAAATTAAGTCAAACTGAGCCTACATGAGTTGCCCTTCTACACATTCGTTTGGTTGTACAAATTGAGCTGCTTTAGCCTGCCCACAGTTGCTGCACAGCTGCATGCCACTTTGCAACCCACCTCCACCACACCACACCACACCACCAACTTTTATGCCATGTTGCACTTAATCAGTGTTATCTGGGGTCTTGCTGCTGGTCTTCCTGCCTCATGTTTTCCCTGTATACACATGGGGTAGTATTGGTCTTCTGTTGAATGTGGTGGTCTTGACTGAACTATAGTTTTCTGTAAAACTATCATATGTATGTCTTTGCTCCAGGGTCCTGAATTTGGCATAGCACATCAGGATTTTCTGCATCTGGTCCTCCCTGGCGTTACTGACAAGGACACTGTTCTACTAATCTACACACAGTCCGGTGAGACAGCGTTTTTTGTATATTTGGGTTCTGTCCAGATCACATCAGCATGCATTCTGACAGCCTCTCCCCACAGACAGTGTCAGTGAAGTGGGTAATTTGGCACGCAGAGTGAGAGAAAAGACACCGAACCTCCTCGCTGTTTATCATCAGGTTGATGGAGACGCAGCAGCTTTTACACAAGTAAATGTCTTTTATGATAAACTTCTGGAATTACAAGGATTCATGAATTAAATAACCCTAAATAACCCTATCTTATGGTCTCATCTTTACCTGAGTCACAATTGTAGGCATAAACAATCTGGCTAAACTAATAACCTACAAACATTCAAGATTACTGTTCTCACAGTGAGACATGAAGCTCTACTAGGTGAATTCAAATCACATGTTTTCCTATTAAAAGTTTTAACAATGTGCTACATGAACTGTCATTCTTAACACAGTTTTAGTAGCAGTCACCATACTGCAGCAGTAACAAATACTTCATTCTTGTTTCACACAGGGCTGATTGGTGGATTACTTTGTGCCACAGACATGCAGCAACAACATGCACACTGCTGTGTGTGCTGCATGTAGGGATATGTGTGCAAGATGCGCACCGCAATTTGTACTGTGGGTTTAGCTGCATTATTTTGACACTGTGTTTGAGAGGAATCCATAGTTTTCCTGTTACTATCAGTCTAAAGACAGAGATTTTATAGGGGAACACTGGTTTGATACAGGGATCTAACATAGATGTTGCTCACAAACCCTTTCTAACAACTGTACCTGGATATTGATCTCTCTATCCTGCGATCGGTTACACTCTGAATTGATTTGTCTTTTCTTTGCAGAATGACATCAATAGACTCTGTTTATCTACCCTAAAGTTCACTTGGCCTCAGGAAGCACCTGCTTCAGGGAGCTTACAGCACATGGTACTGTGCACACAAGTTTTGACACAATTAGCCCAATGACTGCCTGGAGCATGATGAATAATACCGTATTAAATGCCTTCTGTCATTCTCCATCTCTTTCCTTAGAGATGTTTGAGATATATAAAGAGAAAAATACACTGGATTGAGGGAGTGTATTTCTGGAATACAGAAGGAATAATTTCATTTTCTATTGATTTTAAACTTTTTTTAAATTTCTGTGGGTCTCATTTTAGATGATAGGTTATTTTTTTAATGTTTCCTTTCAATCTAGCTTATATAAATGCAGGGGGAAGGAAAATCAATAGCTATTCTGTGTCAGCAGTGGGAGCTGTCCACCAAGCTGGTGCTGAACGCTGTGAGCACTGGAGCTCACGTCTTAAAGGGGAAGATTTACCAGAACCACATGATCGATGTGCAGGTCACCAACAGCAAACTGTACCGCAGGGCCACACGTTTACTCCAGGTAAAATACTTAAAGCAAAAGCTCAAACACTGTCTTCACTGGGGTGAAGTGGCTTTCACTACCAATGAAACTCCAGTTTGTGGTTGGTTCTTCACACTGCGCTGCTTTTTTCATCTTATATCTTTACTTATGACCTGATAATCATACACAATGGGAACCCATGGGGAAAAGTACCTACAGTAAGATGTGGTTTTTTTCAGGCCATTGTAGTTTCATGTGAGTTGCAGTTATTGTGAGATCGTATGGTATAAGTACAGGGAGATTCTCTGAGCACTTCTTCAGGGGTAAAGTTTTTTGACTGTTTTATTGCACCTTTTAGGTGTGTTTGGCTCATACTTGGAGTCATTCTGTCATCATGGACTTTTTTCAGGCAGAGCTTCGGAGAGGGTTGTGAAGGTCTTACACCATTAACTCGCTACTTTCTCCACATTATCAGATGTTTCTAGGTTACAGCCTTCTTGTCTTTAGATTATACAGCTACTCCTGGAGGTTTTATAACCACATTTTTGTCAGGTTTGTCGTTTTGGACCCAAAAAGCAGACTGTACTCAGAAGTAAAAGCAATACAGATTTATTGATGGAGGGAAGACATGAATGACTATCAGTAATGATCAGGTTTATGGCTAGGCTAAACTCTGACTGTATGTGATTCCAGTGGTGGCTGAGAGTGGGTCAGGCTGGTTTGCATATGGTCCAGGTGCGGTCCGAGGTCGTGAGATGACAAAGACAGGTTGTGACTAGACTTGGCAAACAGAACTTAAGCAGATTACAAGCAGGCAGAATGCAGACATAGAAATGGGCTGGCCTGGCTTACTGCATGTAGCTACGCTCTGGCGGAGTATGCTGGAGACTGCAGCACCTAAAAGCAGTGGTAATCACCAAACATCCACAGATGTGCAGCCTCCATGCTGCCCACACAAAAACACACCTGGAACTAAGCAGAATAATTAGAGTTTAACCCAACCTCAAAGAGAGAAGAATAGCAAGAAGCCAGAGAGGGAGAAAGAGAAGCAAGGATGGATCCAAGCCTGAAGGGCCAGGGACCATGACAACTTCATACACCCACTTATACTTGAAACTTCTGTCCAAGAATAAGCTTTACTTTTGAACGATTAGGAAGTGGGTGCTGTACTTTGATACAAAATGATTTTTTTCCATCTTGAGCCAGTTTTTAGGCAGCGACTCTATCTGCGTTTCACTGTGATTACATATGGCACATTGGGCAACAGTTAAATGAATTTAAAGATAAATTACATATTGATTGTTTCCTTTTCAGAAGCTGTCTGGTCATCAGGAAATACAATGTGAGGAAGCCCTTTTGAAGGTGATCTATCGAGTAGACAAGCTGACAAGGGATGTGACATCCTGTGACATAACTGCACACGCAAACTTTGCCAGAAGCAGAAGCAAGGTAAAGAGGCAGTGTTGTGCTGTCACTAGCAGAGAAATACTGGAAACCTGATTTGTTTTAATATATGTGCAAAAAACACTTTTTTCTGTCCTTGCATTTTGCAGAACAAAAAGTAGCACTTTCACCTTTGCATAAATCCCAATGAGCAAGAAAAATCAACATTATCAGGTGATAAAGATATTAACGTAAAACAACAATGGGAGCTGTTGAAAAAGACTGCCAGGACAAAAAAAAGGCTTGTTTCTGTTTCTCTCCATCACAGACATTGAATTGCTTCATTACTGCTATTGAAGCTGTGATGTATCTACTGATATTGATGCTTGAAGTGGGTTATAGAGAAACTCATGCTGAGCAGAAATGGGATTTTATCTTTAGATTGTGACACTAAGAGTGGGTTTAAAATTAGTTGGAGTTGTATGTATTGTGGATCTCTGGTGAAAGTAAGAAGTTATGAGGGAACCAAAGCACCAAATGTACCCCCTTTCCTTTCTACTTCTAGGGTTTGTAATGCAGAAAATATGAATATGGTAAAATTTTGCATGGCTTTATTACATATACTAAAATTATGGTACAACCCCCCCCCCCCC
>VUQH01090490.1:2400-22845 GCA_015106775.1 Etroplus canarensis | reverse complement strand
GTTATAAATTTGTTTTTTTTTTTTTTTTTTTTTTTTTTTTTCCATTTTGCCTCTGTATACCACCACGGTGAATTTTAAATCAGGCAAACGTGATTAAAGTGCAGACTTCCAGCTTTAATTCAAGAGGTTTGACAAAAAAGTTGCATTAACTATTTAGGAATTAATTTTATACATATTCCCCCATTTTTTGGATCACTATCCATTTGCAGTAAGTCCTGACCAATCAGTTTTGCCGCATTTGGCTATATCTGAACAGAGATTATAGACCTGCACACTTCAGAATTCATCCTGCTACTTCTATCAGCAGTCACAGTATCAAAACCACTAGTGATGACAGTACTGTAATGGCCGCCATACATGCCATTGCCATAACATTACCTCCACCATGATTGACAGATGATGTGGTATGTTACACTTACCTCCTTGTCTTCCATGGTCTTCCGGGCGTTTTGGTTTTGCTGAGCTGATCAGCGCATCCCTTCTTTTTTAAGAATGTTCCAGATTGTGGATTTGGCTACTCCTAAAGTTTATCTCTGGTCTATCTCCCTTACTGTACAGATTTATTTTGGCATTTCAGCCTGATAATGGCCTCCTTCACTTGCATCAACATCTTTTTGGACAACTACCAAAATGCAAGTTCAACCTACTCCAGATCTTTCATCTGCTTAGTTTGCCATGGAATCACAATGGAACAGGCCTCACCTGGCCATAAAAGTGCTAGTCAGTCATCTGTCCCGTTACTTTTGAGCCTCTGAAAATGGAAAGCTATGGAAAAAAAGTGGACTTCCTAAACAGTTAATTCAGCTGTTTTTGTCAAGTTCCTCGAATTAAAGCTACAAGTCTGCACTGATTTGATTTAAAACCCACTGCAGGAAAAATTGCAAAAAAGTGTAACTGTCCCAGAACTTGTGGACCTAACCGTGTTACCCATTGTGCAGACTCATGTGCTAAGCAGAGATTTTGAGCACTGGCCCTGGAGGCCTTGCAGAAGGATTTGCTTCTAGATGGACTTGGGTAGGACTGAGAGCTGGATTGTCAGAAGGATTGATTTTATAAAGGGCTGTGGTTGCTTTTGGATATGTTTGTGAAAGCAAGTGCTTACTTTAACTCTGTTTTTGTTTCTCTCTTGTGTTGTAATTAATACACAGAGCTGCAGCTAAAGGGAATAGACATGAATTCCCATTTCAATGCAGATCTTAGATACTATTTATTCATGACAGAAGTGACTTTTATAGAAAGGCAAAACTTGAAATTGTTTTGAATTGGCACTCCTTTGATTGCTAAAACAATGACCTGTGCAATTTGAAGCTTGACTTCCAATGTGAGATAATAACACAAATGTACTGTATTTTACTGGGTGACAGTAATTGCTCATAAGTGATACTCCCTGGTATGACATGCAAATTGCTTTATATGGTATGACTGGGACTGAGTGCTTCCAGAATTTGACAGCACTTTAACGCAGTTTTGGCTTGCAAACAGGTCTCATTAAAAATGGAACATTTTTTTCTGCTTTTTTGGTTTTATTAAGACAGAAATTGTTGGCTTTGTCATTCTACCAAGAACACTCAATGCTGCTGCAGCTGTTATAATTCAAGGAGGAGAGGACCCAAATGGTGGACACTGGAGGCTGAATAAATCAACAAAAGCAAGCTTTTAATAGCTGACAAACAGTCCAAAGGGTTGAAAAAGGGGGAAAAAATACAAGTTTAAAAGTTCAGGCATACACAAAGGAGCTCAGGGAACAAGAGGACGGAAAGAACATGCTCTCTGACTAAAAGATATACACGCATACAGAGGCCATTGGCACTGAGACAAGCATGACTATGGATGGTGAGCAAGACACAAGCAAAAGTAGTAAGGGTGGGAAAAACGGTCACTGAAGAGGGAAGAAACCAGTAACCCGTTTAGTGTGAGCTCGAGGTTTCTTACGCCTCTGCCTGGGAGGCATTATGTTTTCGGGTTGTCCATCCATCCTTTACAAATAATGTTACCGCTACAGGAGCTGACTTGTTTGCTGGATCTTTACCAAGCTTTGTGTGGTTAATACCTACGATGGGCAGAAATAGAGAGCGTTGAGTCACAGCTCAAGGTCACACAGGGTCAGGTTTAAAGCGGGAGCGTCCTGGCCGAGTTCTGGGCATTTCGCTAACCCTGTGATGAGGGAAACTCTGGGTTTTCAGTTGCAGAAAAAGGGTTAACCTGATTAACAGACTCAGTAAACCTAGTCTGCTGATTAGAAGGTTTCCTCTCTGACTCCTGAAGCAGCTGACTAGCACTAAGTTTCATTCACTCATTCATGAAGTTCAGCGGAGTACATGAAATTTACTTATTACAAACACTGAAATCCCAGTTAGACATTAGATTGGTATGTTTTTTATTCAGCATGACTGCCTTTATCATCAGTCAGTCACAAAATGTAAGCACAAAGACCGCCATAACATTGCTGACTTATTATCAGCCAAGAATAAAATCAGTAGGCTACAGCTTTCTAAATCTCGGGTTGTCAGTCAGTTCCCCTGCACTGAAACATGAAGCGTACATTACTGAGGCAGTGGCTCTTTAAATGAAACTTATCTTTATCAAGCTTTAGACACACAACCCACTGATCAATCTTATGTCATGTTGTAATCAGTCACACTGATGGAAAAATGTCTGTTCAGTTTATGATGACGAAACTGGAATAAATGTAGCTTGAAAGGACTTTAAAAAGGGCTGCAGACAGTCTGTGTTCAGACTACATTTCATGGAAAAATGTACAGTATTAACACACTGAAATACAGTCATTAAAGGCTGTTGAACAACATTTTGAAAGGCAAGAATGACTCTTGCTCCCCTCCTGGTCTTGAAGACGGTCTACACTGACATAAGAGAGCTGGCTTTCTGAGTTCATATTGGACAGATATCTCATTCAAATGCAATGCATGGACAAAAGTATTAGGCCACAGCTGGAATCAGTCCCATTGCCACAGGTGTATAAACTGAAACACGTAGCCATGCAGTCTGCCTTTCCAAACATTTGTGAGAGAGTGGGTCATTCTAGAGAGCTTACTGTACTACTGTAATAGGGTTGCAACACGTCAGTTTCCCTCCCAGGTATTCTACCATCAACTGTAAGTGCTATCATTGCATCATGAAAGTGCAAGCATACCAAGACATTTAGGGCAAATCTACGCTTCCAACTTTGTGGAAGCAGTTTGGGGAAGGCCCTGCTCTGTTCCATCATTATTGTGTCCCAGAGCACAAAGCAAGGGTTGGACAAGTTTGGTGTGGGAGAAATCCACTGGCCCACGCAGAGCCACCCCGTAGACCACCTTTGAGAGAATGGAGATCGCAAGCCAGGCCCTCTCTCATCCAATGTCAGTGTCTGGATGAATGGGGAAAAATTCCCACAGACACACTCCAAAATCTTGTAAAAAGGCTTCGCAGAAGAGTGGAAGTTGTTATAGCTGCAAAGGGGGGACCAACTCCATATTAATGTGTACGCATTTAGAATGGGATGTCATAAAAGCTCCTGTAGGTGGAATGTGTGGGTGGCGCTGCATCTGATCGCTGTAGCCCTAGCATTTGTTGAATATATCATTTATGGCACTACATTAGTTTAAACCCATCTAAGAAATAGACGCTGCAAGATGAAATTAAATATTAACATTAACAAACTACGAGCTCTAGTAAAGTAAACACTGTTTTCCAACCCAGTGCCAGACCAGAATTTACACATATACCTCCCATACTTATAAGGCAAAAGAATTCAGCTTACGCATGTCAATCCATGAGGTGGAGCTTCTCATTCTACGAAGAGACGTAAATATTATGCAAAGACTTGTGGGGATTTTGATGTTTTCTCTCCTCCTTTCACCCTAAATTAATTTAAGGCAGGAAAGTTTGATATTGACAATCATGACTGATCCTCTGCAACCATCCAAGCCACCTCCACCACCCTGACCGCACCACACACTTGTAATCTCGCCTCCCCCAAAGCCAAAGTCCACATTAACATCGTAATAGGAAAGTGTGTTAAAGCAAAGCTCTTGCAGCCTGACAAGAGCGAATTGGATGTCAGAAGGATTCCTGCTCAGTTTAATTGAATCTGCCCAGCACTAAAAAAGAAAATCTGAAGTCAAAATAACCTATTAGATCTATCAGGTAATGTTTTGTTGAGTTTGACAGGTAGCACTGTGCTGCCCTCCCCACTCCCCGCTTCATTCCTGCAGGTTGGGTAATGCAGGTGTGTAGGGATGGTATCCATGATGTTTCTCCCTCTGTTTCTATTATTCGTTAATCAATTGCAGCCAGGCTCTTTCTGTTTTCTGGAGCTCACTCAGCAAATCCCCTGTGTAGAACTAGGCTGGAGAAGCATGTGGAGGGGTTTTAGTGAGTTACTTCAGCTAATGGATGGTGGGGCTGAAGGTCTGCTCCATGTGTGAACTGAATGCTAAGAACTGGACGTTGTTCAGTTTCCTGACTTCAGTCCTTCTGTAAATAATTTCTGTTTTTAAATAAATGCACTAGTGTGGAGGTGAAGGTTGGTGTAATGGTATCAAAATAAGCTAAAAGCACATAAATGTGCCTTGCAATGTGTACATTACATGAGATACAAATGTGCTCCGTGAATACAAATTTCAGTCCAGGTCACATCTCACCGCAACATCCAGCCATGTGAATCTTCTCTGCAGCACCCGTTCACCTTCCTATAGCATAATTTGCTGGGAAAATGTCCTCATGCTTTGTCCCGTGAAGGACCAACCACAACCACAAATGCATATTAACTAGGGGTTGTCATGGATCCCTACACATGATCAATAGCTTTCACACAGCATTATAACTAAGAGCTTCAGGGGGTTGTTGTACAGTCACAGCCTTTTTTTGTGCTCCCTCTCTGAAACATCATCGGCTATTCCCACTGTGTTAATAATTTGCGAAAGTTTGTTTTGTTGTGGGCACGGTGGCATGGTTGCATTAAAAAAATATATATAAAGGCTTATTTTTCTACACGTTAAACTTAACAATGCTGCACAAACCACAGCAAGTACATTCTTAATGAAAGGTACAACACTGAGTGATTTCTCATCTGGTAGGAATATGGTTATTCTTAATCAATTCTTGATTGCAATCCAAACAGTTATTGTTGTGGCAATTTTATACAGTGGTTATTAAAATGTCAGCAAGAGACAAAGGAGCCAGACAGAACTTAGTAAAAAAAAAAGAAAAAAAAAAGAAAGAAACTCATGCAGTGTCTTGTGGGAGTATAACTGTGGAACCATCAAAATAATACAAAGTGCACTGTGGAAGAGATGATGTGTGTTACTGCGTTAACACTCCGAGGTCTAAGTCGTCCTTGGTCAGCTCCTTATTAAATTGTTCTCCCAACTTGAGCAATCAGGGAACAAAGAAAACAATCATTCTAACAGGTACACATCAAAAACTATTCATATTCTAGTCTAATCTAATCTATTTTTTTTTGTTTTGGTTTTTTTTCAAAATGCAGATCAGTCAGAGTAGAGATAGGGTTGCTACCTACACTATATGGGAAAAAAGTACTGGGCCATTACATCTGCAGAAGCTTTTATGACACCCCATTCTAAATCCATAGGCATTAATATGGAGTTGGTTCCCTCTTTGCAGCTATAACAGCTTCCACTCTTCTGCAAAGGCTTTCTAAACGATTTTGGAGTGTGTCTGTGGGAATTTTCACCCATTCATCCAGAAGTGCATTTGTGAGGTCAGACACTGATGTTGGATGAGATGGCCTGGCTTCCAATCTCTGTTCTAGTTCATGCCAGAGGAGGTTTGGATCTTTGCTGTTATTGTGTCAGCAGAACACTGGCCACTTTTATGCACTGTGTGTCTCAGCACTTAGCAACCCCGTTCCGGAACTTTAGGTGGTCTACCACTTGGTGGCTGCGTTGCTGTAGTTCCTAAATGCTTCAACTTTGCATTACTACCACTTGCAATGGTGGCATCCTATTAAAGTATCATCCTATAAGTCAGAGAGATCCTTATAACAACCCATTCTTTCAAAAATGTTTGTAACTCTAGACTGCGTGGCTAGGTGCTTGATTTTACCCAACTCTGACAATGAGACTGAATGAAACACCTGAATTCAATGATTAAGAGGTGTGCGCCAATACTTTTCTCAGTATAGTATGTGTTGAGCATAAGACCAGAGCTTTCTTTTCACAGAAAAGCTTTGATACCCTGGTCCAGAGCAGGTTAGATTCAACCCTCTGAAGTCTTGAACTTCAACCCTAACCATAACTCTAACCCTATTCTATCAGAATATGTCTTTTTAAAAATATAGTTTCTCCTAAGTCTTAGCAATGAAAAACAGTGTTTCTAATTTCTCAAAAAACAGTGTTAGAGGATGTTGTCAAAATGAGAATTAGTATTAGATAACCCTAACTGGATTATAGGTTCTCTACCTAGGCAGTCCTGTTGCGCCATATGCTCATAAGATCACTGAACAAAGCAGTATGGCCGTTAGATTCGGTCAGAAATTGAACTAATCTGCATGTACCATACATTATGGGACAATGCCACGCCAGAATGACCTTCTTGAGTATGGTGTTTGAACATTTAATTAAAGACAGCATTAAGAGTAAACTATGTGTTAAAATATATATAAATCTATGATTTTACAAGATTAATCCCCTTTGGTCCAGGCCATCATTGGTGATAACCCTAATCCTACTCTAACACTATACTTTGGAAAAGGCCCAAACTGAATTTTTGGAAAAATGTGTGTCGTTTTTAATGTTTTAAAGTTATTTTGAGTGATTGTTGCCTTAGCAGTTGCTCCTCAATTGCTAAGACTTGGGAGGACAATTTACTAAAAGCAACAAAAAATTGCACATTCTGATTGCTTAGGGCGCAAATTAGGGTTAGAACTGGGGTTTCCACCGATCACCACTTAGACCTGAGAGGGTTAACAGTTCTGCTTTTTGCCATATTCAAAGCACAATTGTTGCTTTTGCTGTTATAACTTTCTTATATTCTTCATAACTCTCAGTGTACAGTTCCGTATGGCTGGAGTTGTTCGGTCTTGATCTGTCCATTTAGAAGAAATGTCAAATACGTCAAACGCCCCCCTTTTATGTGAGCGCATACAGAGCCTGAAGCAGAAAGCCTGTGTTAACAAAGGACATTGATAACCACTATTGTGATGCCTATTATCTCTGATTTGGCCGACTAACACAAAGAAACTCTAACTGTCAAAGTTCTTAGTCCACCCCTCTGGACTTCCATATGATTACAGAAGGACCAGCGTCAATATGTTTCTCCACCAAAGGACTCATACATGAAATCTCTCCTAAGGACTTCCAAAAGTTGTGTCTTTGTGGGTTTATTTGTTCCACTGAGATCATTTAGGAACAGCAAAGTAGAATTTCTTTACAAATGCAGGAGCAACATTCATGACAGCCAAGCAGGCAGCTCTGGATTTACTGGGGCACAGTTTCATTTTTGTTAAAGCAGTCCATTTTAGGCACCGCAGCTCCAAAGTTCCTACAGTTAAATGCCTTGCATTAAATATAATCTGCATTTCTATCAGTTTAACTGTCAGACTGGGAGGTAGGGATTTGGCGGCTGATTGCTATTCCCTCAGTGTCAGGAGCAGTTTTAGCAGCACTGTCATTGATTTTGTTTTTCCTTTTCATTCAGATTCACGAGCTGGAGAAGGAGCGCCCAGAACAGTGGACCATGCAGTTATTGGAGGAGTGGTGGCTGTGGTCGTGTTCGCCATGCTCTGTCTACTCATTGTCTTGGGACGCTACTTTGCAAGACACAAAGGTAGTAGAGCTGAAAATACCGCTTTATAGCCTGTAGTGACATGTTCATGGTTATACTTACGAAGGCTGCATCAGGTGAGATTGTCATGTAGAGACTGTTAAAATAAAAATCAGAATCGTATGCATGAAGAGAACATTGAAATGATGTAGAAAATAATTAATTATCTCTCAGATTATTCACAGTGGTGCAGCAGCTGTAAATATTCACCACACATCAAGTGACAAAACTGAACAGCAGACTAAACTAAACACCAAGGAGTACTTTCTGCATCTCATAAGAAATGTCTAAAAATGAGGCCAAAGTATTTCCCAAGTATTTAAATTTTAATCATTTATTATTTGCACTCACTGGCCACTTCATTAGTTATACCCAGCAAGTGCTGGGTTGCACCCCTTTTTGCCTTCAGAACTGCCTGATTTCTTCATGGCACAGATTCAACAAGGTGCTGGAAACATTCCTCAGAGATTTTGGTGCATATTGACATGATAGCGTCACACAGTTGGCGCAGTTGGCGCAGTCGGCTGCACATCCAGGATACAGTTCTCCCATTGGTGACTGCGGAGGCTGTTTGAGCGAACTCACTGTCATGTTCAAGAAACCAGTTTAGGATGTTATGAGCTTTGTGACGTGGCACGTCATCCCGCCGTAAGCAGCCATCAGAAGATGGGAAGATGGTCAGTAGCAATACTCATGTAGGCTGTGGTGCTTAAATGCTCAGTTGATACTAAGGGGCGCAAAGCGTGCCAAGAAAATATCGCCCACACACCATTACACCGCCGCCGCCGCCAGCCTGAACTGTTGATATAAGGCAAGCTGGATCCGTGCTTTCATGTTGTTTATGCCAGATCTGACCCTACCGTCCGAATGTCACAGCAGAAACTCATCAGACCAGGAAAGATTTTCTCAGTCTTCTGTTGTCAAATTTTGATGAGCCTGTGTGAACTGTAGCCCCAGTTTCCAGATCTTAGCTGACAGGAGTGACACCTATTGTGGTCCTTACCTCCTGTAGCCCAGCTGCTTCAAGGTTTGGCCTCCTTCACGCTCAGAGATGCTCTTCTGCATACCTTGATTGTAACGAGTGGTTACTGAATTTGAGTTGCGGTTGCCTTCTCATCAACTCGAAGAAGTCTGGCCATTCTCCTCTGACCTCTTGCATCAACAGGGCATCTTCACCCAGAGAAATGCTGCTCACTGCATATTTTCTCCTTTTGGACCGTTCTCTGTAAAACATAGAGATGGTTGTGTGGGAAAATTCCAGCGGCTCAGCAGTTTCTGAAATACTCAGACCAGCCTGTCTGGCACCAACAACCATGCCACGTCCAAAGTCACCAAAATCACTTTTCTTCCCCATTCTGATGCTCAGTTAGAAGTTAAGCAAGTCATCTAGACCATGTCTACATGCCTTAAATACACTGATCGACTGCCATGTGATTGGCAGATTTCGTAATTGCATTAACAAGCAGCTGAACAGGTATATCTAATGAAATGGCCAGTGAGTGTGTATGCTGTGTGGAATAGATGTATCATTTTTATATGAAATACCTGTTATTTCACAGCAGCCTTCCCCTAAAGCATTATCTGTACGAGCAGGCGGTTTATCAAGTGTGGCCTCTTTACTTTGTTTCTGCAAAAACAACTTATTACACCAATGGATGGGTGCTATCCAAATGATGGAAAGACAGCTATTAGGGCTACGGGTTACTGATGATGAGTAAAATTACATTTTTCATGCAGTCCTGCTGCATAGTATAACAAATCTTGTATGCCGCCCTCATAACGCAGAAATAATTATAATCTATAACACATTTCACACTTTGATGTTTCTTATGCAGGAGGGAATGGAATTGGGTACATGAACCACTTTAGAGGGGAAGTACAGTAAATGAGGCAAATTAGAAGAACAAAGGAAATGTGTTCTTACAATTAGGTCCATAAGTATTTGGACACTGGCACTGTTTTTATAATTCTGCTTCTGTACTGACTGACTTTCAGCTTTAATTTGAGGGGTTTAACAAAGGTATTGCATTAACCGTTTAGGGATTACAACCATTTTTTACACTGCAGGAAAGGCTTGGCAGAGCATCTCAAGGTAATGGTAATGGTTCTAGATTTCAGTTAATGACTGCAAAGAATTAAAAACAATCCTTATATCTAAATTTATGTTAATTTGCCCAGTTACTTTTGAGCTTTGAAAATGTCAGCCAATGGTTGTAATTCACAACCAGTTAAAGGACCAGCGTGTTACTGCCGTTAAATCAAGAACTGAATTTAAAAAAAATTCTCCTCACATTCAAAGTTTCGAATAATCAGGCACCAGCCACATAGTACCGTATTTTCCCGATACAGCACTTCGCTCTCAGAGTGCAGGCTTACCTGTGGTAGAATGGGAGGCAGAGCCTTCAGCTATCAGGCCCCTCTCCTGTGGAACCAGCTCCCAGTTTGTATTCAGGAGACAGACACCCTCTCTACATTTAAGCTCAGGCTTCAAACTCTCCTTTTTTATAAATGTATACTAAGGGCTGGATCAGGTGACTCTAAACCATTCCCCAAGCCTCATTTATGGTAGTGTGCTGGGAGCACATCGGCAGCTATGAACAGGTGGTCTACATGTTGTAGCCATTTACTGTCACTAGAGGGCAGCTACTCTTGTTTGCTGTTGTTGGTCCTTCTGCTAGCAGTTATAAAAATCAAAGAGCTGAAGTTAAACAGAGTGTTTAAAACAATGTCAAAGTATCCACTGCAGCCTCTCTGTGCTTTTTGTGCTAATTTGTATAATTTTTTGTGGGTTTTTTCAGACTTCACCCTCTAATTAGGAACTCCACCACTGCTCAATCCCTGTCCCAAAATACTTTTCAACTGATCAGCATACAACCTACATGTAGCATCAACCATGTCGAGTTACAAATAGTTGGCTTTTTGGAAGCTGCATGTGTGCATTAGCTGCATTCCCCTCCACGTAGACAAATACTGATACATATAGACCTGTGCGCTGTGCCATAACTCCCTCATTAGGCTGCTGGGGGACTTCCCATGATACACTGAGCATTTGTTCTCTGCCCACCTCTTTTTTTTCCCTCCCCTGAATTTATACACCATGACTACATGTCATTAAATTTTCTTTTTGGCTAATACTATAGGGTTTTTACCTTACACTGTAAAACGCACTGAGGTGACTTTTGTTGTGAATTGGTGCTATATAACTAAAATAGAGCTGAAATGATTATTTAGTGCCATCTACCGGTGAGAATGCAGATTACAACACCTGAATACCTGTCCTCACACCTACCTCCCTTTCCATACGTACTGGAGAACCAACAGTGGCCCTAAGGAAACAAAAGGGAGTCTTCCATGGCTAGATCCACAAGTATTTCCAGGTCAGAGGTTTATGTTTGCAAGGTTGTTAAATTTATCTAAAACTAGGAGAAAAATGCAGTCAACTGAAATAAAACTAAAAACCAGTGTTGATAAAAATGAAAACTAACAAACGATATTGTGTACTGACCAAGCTAAGTAGCATGAAATTTAAAAAATATACAGGAAATGTCTTTAGTTTTACTCTTTGTTAGTTTGTCAAATTAGGTAAGTCTGATGAGGCGTTGGTACATAGCTAGACGACTGGCAGTGAATGAAAACACCAGAAGTGATCAATACATAGACGACTGGCAGTACACGAAACTTATCTGGGACATCAATATATTGAGGTCTGGCAGTAAGATTCAGGGTGTCCACATGACTGAGATTCAGCTGCCTTGACAAAGTATTGTGTTGGCATTGAAATTTCTGACAAATTCCCTCTATAGTATAGCAATTAATAAAACTAAATCTAAAACTTCTAAAAACTAAACTAAAATGAACAAACCCATCTGAAAACTCACTGAAACCAGACTGAACTGAAAACAAAAACTCAAAATGAAATAAAAATAAAAACTTAGGAGAAAATGCAAAATAATAAGAAGTCCACATGTATGTAGATGTAATTGGGAATTAGAAATGCAATTGAACTGAATAAGATTCATGCTGCAAAAGTAGCCTTTGTGCAATGTCTGTTGGGTGTTGTGATAGCATAGTGGTAAACACTAGCCAGCAGAAGCGCAATAATTCAAGTTTGGTCATTCTGAGCTTCTGCAAAACTATGGCAGCTCAGCATGCTAATGCCCATGGAAAGGGACCCGCTAACACTGTAGCGCTTTTTAAAAGTGAACAAAAACAATTATTGTAGTGATTTTATAGTTTTAAAAGCCATTTCTAATAGCAGATCAGTATGAAGTATAGACACTGTAGGTTTTGATGGAATAATTTTGTTAAACCTCTTGAATTAAAGCTTAAAGTCTGGACTTTAATCACACCTTAATTGCTAAGCTTACGAAAATTGTGTCATTTTCCAAAAAAACGTATTTACCTAAACCGAACTTCATAGTGATGCTGAACTCAGAGTTCCTCCTCACATTTGTGTCCAGAAGCTCAAACATAATGGAAGCTGTGATCCCTTCAGTAGTTTATACAGTTGATCCATGCTTGGGTTGTATCAGCTCAGACCCACAAATAAAGTGAAGAGCTCTTCCCAAAAACGCCCTGTGCTCCGGCTGATTGACTCTTACGTGATTTTATTAACACTGCAAACCAAACTCACAGTCATGCATGGCAAACCCCGCCGTTGTGTTGCCATGTGCAACTGAGCAGATTTGAAAGGATAATTTTAGTTTTTTACAACGTGGATCTTAGTTTTGAGCCACTTTTACCAGCAGTAATATAGCTTCATGTCATACCCCAATAGGGAGATCTAGAAATGCAGCAACTTTACTTAAAAAAAAAAAGAAACGTTAGAACAGGCAAGAAATAGGAGCAGCTGGACAATCAGAGAAGTCACAAACAAACCCCCAGGTTGGTCAAACTTATTTAGGAGGCGAAAGCAACTTTTTAAATGCTGTCCAAACATCCATCACACCTCACAGACTGATTCTCAACAGTAACCCACTGTCTTCCAGTGCATGAGGAATTGGACCTTGTTAGGGAAACAGGAGAACACCAAGTCCATTTTAGGCCTATTTTGTGCCACTTCTAATAAAATGATTTGGACAGTCTCATGAAACTTTTGACATTTTACAGCTTGCCAAATCCTCCAGCTGTTCATGATTCCTGACACATCTGCCTATGCTGGCGCCAGATCTCAGCCGTCGGAACTGACTGGCAAGCCTATGAAATATAAGCTGTAATAAACTGGAGTCACCCTTTAGTGTTCCCTTGAGATTGATTGTCTTAATGCTGTTTTCCTCTCAGGCGACTCGCAACAGGTTTTCAATATAAAACAGCAATAAGATGCAAGTACAAATAAAATTCAGGCCACTTTGACTAATTGTGTATATTATGAGAGGTAAACTGTTTACAAGTTAGAGTGCCTGGAGGCCGAGTATAAATATTCATGATAAAATCATAATAATAATTACAAGGAGGGAGTTGTTTTTGTTTTTGGGTTTGTTTTTTTTTTAATTTTGGTGTCTTTTAGTTGCTTCACCTATGCAGAGTAATTTTGAGACGCAAGACTGCAGCAGTCAATCAAAAACATTTGAATATGAAAAGAATTATTATCTGAGGCAACTTTTAACAACCTCTGTTAAAAACTTTCCTATAATTACTCAACATCACACTTACCCGAAGCGACCCAGAGCCCTGAGAATAAGAGTAGCACCAGATTTGTAATAACTGAAGATAAGGTTAGAGAATCACAAAACTCTGCCGTTCAAACAAAACTCATGTTGCCAAAGCTGAGACGCATCAAGCATTCAATTTTGTCACGATGTGGGATGTTTTTATGGTTGCTGTTCAAGTTGTTTCTTGTTTTACTTTGAAAGCACTCACCTTGTTTCCCTTCAGTCAATTCAACCCAATCACCAAACATTCAATCAGTCTCCCGAGCAAACAATCCCCTGCGAAACTGTTGGAAACACAAGGCCAATTCATTAGTTTTTGCTGTGCGCTGAAGATATTTGTGTGAGATCAAAAGAGGAATATGAAAGGAGAGATCAGAGCTGCAGCTTTTATTTCCTGTTATTATGTTAAACAACAAAGAACGTAATACATTTCGTATCAAACCACCCAGTTTTTCATGGGAGTGCAAGTATTGGAACATAAGTTTTTCAGCCAAATTAAAGTCAAAAATACTACAAATTTGATTGGACATACCCAATTTATAATAACTGCAACAAGCCTACTGCCCACAAACTGCACCAAAGCCCTTGCCTTTCCGGGCTTTTACCACAGCATCTTTCAGGATTATTGTGTGCTTTCAGTCCTCGCTTCCGGAGGTGAAATGCATGTTCAGTTGGGTTCAAAGGCCTTTCACAATGTGACAACGGCACCACCGAACTCTGACACCATTTTCAACAGCTTGTGTTGCTCAAGAACAGTTTGCTACTGTGTTGAGTCAAGCGGACTGTTGGGGTAGGATTCGTATGTTACCGCGAATGTGTACTGTGATGTACTCTCACACGAGCAATAGAAATGAAAGCCTCCAGCACAACATACACTCTGGGCCAGTCTAATAGTCAACTCAGCCATGACGCTTTCTGTGTGAAGCGACCAAGAGATCTGTGATTGACTTGTTCAGTCCAAAACCATCAATTTTCGCTCTGATGAAGATCATTTTCTTGCTACATAAAGTTTCTCCTGATTAGCTTGGATGCTTCTCTGTATGTTTCTGGAGACTTCTTTTCCATTCTGCTGCTACCATCATCATCATTTGAAATGACTGAGCCTGTTCCAGAAGCAGCCTTGCAAGCCCAAGTCATGACACAACCTCCACCATGCTTCACAGATGAGCTCGTGTTTCATGAGTAGACCCCTTCTTTTGCCATACTTTGGCATTTCCATCACTTTAATAGAGGTTCACCTTTGTCTCGCAAGTCCGTAAAACTTTGTTCAAGAACTGCTGTGGCTCATCTCTGTACTTTTTTGTAAATTTCCATCTGGCTTTCTGATTCTCACTGCTGAGGAGGGTTTTGCATCTTGCAGTCTGGCTTCTGTATTATTGTTCTCCAAGTCTCCTTGGAACAGTGGACTGTGATATTTCCACCGCTTGTCATTGGATGTTGTTCTCGATGAGACTGTTGTTTTGGGGTTTTTCATTACTGCCCCCACCATTTAAATGCCATCAAATGTTGTTTTCCTTCGATGACTGGTCCAGTGACTGTTTTTCAGTACACCAGTGGCTTCCTTCTTTTTCACAACAATCGAACTTGTGGTATTGCGTATACCCAATATAAAAGGCATACTTTTCTCCCCTAGCTTTCTGGTCTTCATGTTGGTCTACCTGTCTTAACTTCAGATGCAGTCTCCACATGTAAAAACCAAAACTTAAACTGAGAGTAGATATTAAGGACTACTTGATTAATAAACAATCAGTCTTATATGATGCACTTGTCACATGTCATGATCCAATACTTACGTTCACTTGAAAAACTGGGGGGCTGGATACAAACTGTATTATGTTTTCTGCTGTTTAACATATCTAAATGTAAATAACAGGGATTTAAAGCTGAAGCTGATCTCTCTTTTCATATTCATCGTTTGATCTCGCATGCAAATGTCTTCAGTGCACAGTAAAAACTAATTAACGGGCCTTGCTGTTCCAACACTTTTGGAAGGGACTGTATACGCTCCCATGCTTCTCTTTGTTTATTGACAGATTGTCTTGTTACTGCCCATAGTCAGGCACTCAAGCCATTTTCTAGAGTTTTCTTCCTGTTATTTATTTTTAGGTTGGATATTTTTGTTCATATCTGTTCATTTTTTGTGAGTTTCTAGTTAGCGCTCTTCGTGAATTATCTGTGGCTTGTGTATGGATTTTTGACTTTGTGTCTGCACCTTGGAAGTTTTACTCACCTGTCAGGCTGCCTCCATGTGCATGATGTCATAGCTTTATACAGAAAGATACGGCCTTTTGCTGGCACCTTGTTTCTATCTTTACCCACAGCATTTGTGCTTTTTATGTGGCTCTGCTGTTCCTCATTCTATCTAAAATATTGTCATCTCACCTCTACCTGGATAGGATGTGAATAACTCTTGTAAATTAGGTTTCAAGTGGCTGGCTAGCCCCTTTTTCATGTGAACTTGACAAGGTTAATTTGAAGGTATGAGCAAACGCTCTTCCTGACACTCAAGATCATTTTGAAACCCTGATTTTCATGTGCCAATCATAAAAGAAAACGAGGGGAAACGCTGTATAATCTGAATATCGCAGCTTGCTGGCGTTCGGTATATGTAAATGACCACACAGTGAAGGATTTGCATAATTGGGTGCTGTGAGATGGAGGGCCACATTTTAATCTTTTGTATCATCTGAGCAGCAGGCTATTATCCAGTTCGTGACACTGTCCTCCATCCCCTCCTCCTCCTCCTCCTCCTCCTCAGGTACTTACTTCACACATGAAGCCAAAGGAGCAGACGATGCAGCGGATGCAGATACAGCCATCATCAACGCGGAGGGTGGCCACACCAATTCGGATGAAAAGAAAGAGTACTACATCTAATCAAAAAAAAAAAAAAAGGACCCCTCACTCTCGTGTCACCCTTGGGACACTGAAGGGGTTTTGGGGATGGGGGAAACGGGAAGAGGTGGGGGTTGATAGAGGGGTTTGAATTGGTCCAGGATCGCTTTTAGTGAGCGCAGAGGGGTTGAGGGGGTAGGAAGAGACATGGGATTTTAACGAAAGGCCTGGTTTTAAGCCGTTGTCTAGTCTAGTCTGCAGATGTAGATGGAATGTTTTGTGTGTTTAAAAAAAATCAAAATCAAAAAAGGACAAAAAATGTTAGGGGTCTGGGGTTTTCAATAGACAAAAAGGGGATGGGTAGAGGGTGGGAGGGTGTGCCAGAAATCACTGTAGAGAGCTTCACCATTCAACACCTCCCTAACTGCTGGTACGAATTTTATTTAGTTCAACCATTTGCAGAAAATTCTGTGCCTTGTTCTAAATTTTTTGGTTCTACCCACATTTTGCATTTGTTTCGATCATCATTTGCATAACCCTGTTGCTCCCCCTTTCCCGTTTCCTTCCTCCACCTTGTCATTATCAGTGTGCTGTTGGCTATGAGGGTAAAATTACACAGCCACTTTATTAATTTCTCTAAATGTGTCCGCACAAACGTGTCCTCTCCTGCATAACAAAAACTCTTTCCAGTATACTGTGATTTGTCTCAAGCCATTACTTTTCTTCTCTTTCTCCCTGAACTGTCGACAGCTCCAAAAATGCATGGAACGCTTTACATATCATTGTACAAAGGACATAAATGAGAAACAAGTTTGTTGTACTGGACAACACACAACACCACAAAACAAAACAAAAAAATAATAATCAAACAAACAAAAACACATAACCAAAAGGCAGCAAAAGTTAATGTAAAATTTGTTCCCATTTTAACAGGCCAGAAACCTCAGTTTGTTTTGGCAGAGCAGATATACTTATATATTACTGTCTTTTAAGACATTACTTTCCTTAGTGAAAAGAAGTAGTGCATTATTTTTCCCTCCCTGCACTGCCATTTCATTATTTTATCTCTTCCTCTGCTCTGTATTATTTTTCTCCTATTTGGCTGAATGGAAGGCCTGTCTTCCCACTGGCTTTTATTGAGTTGTAATGTTGATTTCACTTGATTTCCATCTGCTCTCACCCTCGAATATTTTTTTATTATAAATGAGAAAGTAAGAAAATGTAAAATTGTCCTAAAATTGTTTTGACACATTCTCAGTCAAAATGCGTCACAGATAAAAATCTACTGAAAAAAGTATTTGGCGTTCATATCGGCCAATCAGCAGCTAAAACATTGCTGCTGCGGTGTACACCATACAACTACTTTTCCGAGTTGAGAAACAGCCTTAACCCAACTCCAAACTGAAATGCATTCAAATTTAAGTTCCGTTTAAAGGATGCATCAGCTACAGAATCAAGGCGGTCAAGGTCCTCCCCATCAGCAGGTTCATGTTATCTCATAGACACACAATACAATGTAAATCAAGCCAATGGAATCACAACTGTATTGTACACTAATCCTTACTAAGAAATATTTTTTACAACTTACTAGAATTACAATGGAGTACCTTTGTGAATTTTATCGTATCACGTTCATTGTCAGTTTTGTCAAACTGTAAAATAAGGAAATGTTCTAGAAAGTAAATGTCTTCAAACTGAAACGTTCTGAGAGACAAACCATTCACCACCATTCAAACATACGTAGTTTTGCTCTGACGGTTTTTTAGAGCTTAAATATTTGATATTTTTGCATGTATGCTCACGCTAGAACCTGTTATTTTTGCTTCTCTATTTTTGCTTTATGTATAACCTGCAGAAAGTGAATGATAATCTGTTTTGCTATGTCAGCTTGGGAGCACTGAGGATGCCAAAAGTAATTAATTGTTTATAACATAACATAACTCACGTGTTGTGCTCCAAGGGTTAATCCATGGTTTGCATTATTGTCCTGGCTTTTCGACATGGCAGTGAGGGTTTACAGTTGGCATTGTTTCTCATTATTGTGTGTTCACACAGCAAGCAACACGCTTAATGAATCCTTTCTCCATGTGTCAGCTGTGGGTGGATAAAGTCGGAGGTCTAGTTTGCAGCGTACACCTTCAGAGTTTGAAACACTGAAAGTATAATTATTTCATGGCTTTTCCTGTTATGATACCACGTTACACTTGGGTCATTTAATCAATGCAAATGACAAATTTATCCACAATCCAACAGCAGCAGCAAAAAGTTTCAAGCCTTACTTTAGGTCTTCATTTATTGCTCAGGTTTTTTTTAAAAGTAAACTATTGTCAGTTTGACAAACTAAATTGCATCAGTTGAAGAAGATGTGGCGAGTAAACATTTAATTTGTACCACTGTATGACAAAACACGTTTATTTTAGCACAAAATCATGACTACCAGTGTTTTCTTGTTTATTGCAATGCACTGTGATGATGTACCAGTAGAGGTTAAATTTAAGAAAAAATACAAATCACAATAAGTGTATCTTTATTATTAATATTCATAGCTAATGACAGTGTTTTATCACAGTTATAGGAATTCAAAAAGCAGGAACACCTGCAGGTAAAACATGGGCCAATGAAAAATAAAATTTTTGAACACTTCACAACAGGGGTCCCCAACCCCCGGTCTGCTGACCGGTACCAGTCCATGGACCATTTGGAACCGGGCCGCAAATAAAAAATGTCGTGGTTAAAATGTTATTTTTCCTTTCTTCTTCTGGATCTTATTTTGAAAAACTGTTTCCACTGTCGCCTCACTAACCGCACTTGACTCTGGAACGTCGTTTCAAAATTAGCGACACAAGTTAACCCTTGAAAATAAAATTCACTGAAGAGCTTTTTCAGGAAGGAACGAGCAAACGATGGGACAGCAGAAGGGTCACAGACTGCCAGCAAAAATAAAGCTGCATTTGAAAGAAAATACGAAGGTTCTTACCTAAGTTACAGGCTAATTACAACAGGTAATACACATGCTCCTCACCCGCTGTGACCGACTGGCTAATGAAGCAATGAAACCTACAAAACTGCTTCACCACATTGACACAAAACACCCGTACCTTCCCAGACTTAACTGAAAAAGATTTTTGTTATTGCCCCTCCCCCGCCGTGTCCACCCGGTCCACGGAAAAATGTTCATACATGCAACCGGTCCGTGGTACAAAAAAGGTTGAGGACCACTGCTTTAAATGTAGGGACTATGACTGGTAAAGGGAGAGAGCTGGCTGATGTGATGGAAAAAAGGAAGGTAGATACATTGTGTGTGAAAGAGAGCAGGTGGAAGGGAAACAAGGCCAGGAGCATCAGAGGTGGATTCAAACTGTTCTATTATGGTGTAGATAGGCAGTGAAAAGGAGTCTTGAAGGAAGAGTATGTGAAGAGTGTTCTGGAAGTGAAGAGAATTTCAGACAGGATTATGACTTTGAGGCTGGAAATTCAAGATGTGATGCTGAATGCTGTCAGTGCATATGCCCCACAAGTTGGATGTCATTTAGAAGGGAAAGAGGAATTCTAGAGTAAGTTGGATGAAGTGGTAAAGAGTATTCCCAGGGGAGATAGAGTAGTGATTGGCTCAACTTGGGGGACACTATTGGGGATTTATTCAAAATTGAAGGCACTCTGACCCAGCATGGCTACCACAGCATCCTGCAGTGACATGCCATCCCATCCGGTTTGCATTTAGTTGGACCATCATTTTGTTTTCAACAGGACAATGACCCCAAACAAACCTCCAGGCTGTGTAAGGGCTATTTGACCAAGAAGGAGCATGATGGAGCACCTGACCTGGCCTCCGCAGTCACCTGACCTAAACCTAATTGAGATGGTTTGGGATGAGAGAGACCGCAGAGTGAAGGCAAAAGGGCCAAAAAGTGCTCAGCATCTCTGGGAACTCCTTCAAGACTGTTGGAAAACCATTTCAGGTGACTACCTCATGAAGCTCATCGAGAGAATGCCAAGAGTGTGCAAAGCAGTAATCAAAGCAAAGGGTGGCTATTTTGAAGAATCTAAAATATAAAACATGTTTTGAGTTATTTCACACTTTTTTCTTCACGACATAATTCCATATGTGTTCATTCATAGTTTTGATGGCTTCAGTGAGAATCTACAATGTAAATAGTCATGAAAATAAAGAAAA
>VUQH01090484.1:0-16009 GCA_015106775.1 Etroplus canarensis | reverse complement strand
TCACCTCTCTTAACCTAGCGTCAACAACCCTTTCCCATATCTTCATGGTATGGCTCATCAGATTGATTCCTCTGTAGTTACTGCAGCTCTGCACATCACCCTGTCTCTTGAACATTGGTGCCAGTGCACTTCTCCATTCCTCAGGCATTCTCTTATTCTCCAGGATCATTGTAAATGATCTAGTTAAAGAGTCCACTTCCCTCACAGCTACAGTTTCCCATCTGGTAACTTCTTGTTATTATCCAGAGCCCGTCTCAACTTCTCCTTGAATTCGGCACAATATTCTTCCTTCCTCAACTTCCACCATTTAATCCTTGGCTCTACCTTCACTCGCTTCCTTTTCTTGCTTTCCAGAGTCATCCTACAAACCACCATCCAAAGCTGCCTAGCTACATTCTCCCCTGACACCACCTTGCAGTCTCCTACCTCTTTCAGACTGCACCTTCTGTATAAGATATGGTCCACCTATGTGCACCTTCCTCTGTTCCTCCCTCTTCTTGAAATATGTGTTCTCTACAGCCATTTCCTCATCATCTCATCCCTTCTGTTCCCTTCACCTACATGCCCATTGAAGTCTGCTCCAATCACCACTCTCTCTCCCCTGGGAATACTCTCTACCACTTCATCTAAGTTATTCCAATATTCCTCTCTTCTCTTCTGACATCCAACTTGTGGGACATATGCACTAACAACATTCAGCAACACACTTTTAATTTCTAGCTTCAAAGTGATAATTCTGTCTAACACTCTCTTCAACTCCAAAACACTCTTCACATACTCTTCCTTCAAGATTACCCCTACTCCATTTCTCTTCCTAGCTACACCATTATAGAACAGTTTGAATCCACTTCCAGTGCTCCTGGCCTTGCTTCCCTTCCACCTGGTCTCTTGCACACACATGATATCTATCTTCCTTCTCTCCATCATATCAGCCAGCTCTTTCCCTTTACCAGTTATAGTCCCTACTCTTATAGTCCCTACTCTTAAAGTCCCTACTCTCACCTACACCCTCCCACCTTTCCTTCTCTCTCTCTGCCTCCTAACACACCTTCTCCCTCTTCTTCTTCTTTGTCTGTGGCCAACAGTAACAGTTTGATCGACACCCTTTTGGCTCTGGTGGCAGTCGTTAACCCAGGCCACTGCCGGTTATAGTACAGTCTGTACAACCTTGGCAGGTCATGTTTCCAGACATTTTTAATTTTAAACATGAAAATGTGCAACATTACTAAGGCCTTGCATTTTTGCAACAATCCTTTGAAAATGCCTACAAAAATCATGTAACCAGAACAATAATTGTTAATTTTACCGACCACTCCATTTTTTCAGTCAGAATCCCAGTTACAGCAATCATAATTTCAATGAGAATTATTGACTTTCAGCACAACTGGTACTTACACTCCTAATCTGTTATGAGTTTATTAAACATTTACAATTTATGTCCAATTTTTTTGCAACAAAAGAAAACTCTTAGAATTGTACAAAAAAAGAATGCAAACAACAACAACCTCCTTTGCGTACATATACTGTAATGATGAAATCTACTGCATACTACTACTTTTGTCCACTGCTTGTTTAGCTCTTTATAGCCTGCGAAAATCTACACAGAAGAGCGAATACAGCAGGAAATATAAAAATGGAAAGTCTGAATGTTACATTTTATGGCACTGGCAGCATAGTTAGAAAAATTGTAATGCATTTGCACCAAGATTTCACTCTGACTGAGCAAGATTGATGGAAAGGAGTCATTGTGTTTGTATACTATGCTCTTCTCTGGAAACGTGATGACGCCAACAATTTTGGTCTTTTAAAAAATCCTTTTCTGTTATCTGACAAATGGATAAAAGAAAATCGCTGTCTATACATACACCGATCAGTCACAAAATTAAAACTAGGTAAAGTTAATATTACTGATTATGTCATTTCAGATACACCTGTCAAGGCAGTTGGACATATGAGGCAAGAAATTAATAGTTTCTGAATTTGCCATGTTGGAAGCAAGCAAAAAAAAAGGGTATCAGGGTGGCCCTGAGTGACTTGGGCGAAATAATGACTGCTAAAGGCTGCGTCAGAGCACCTGTAAAAGTACCTACTTTAAGTTGTCCAATGACAACCGATAAACTGGTAATATGGATTTGTGCATCAAAGGTTCACTGATGTGAAAAGGAAGTGAAGGCTGGTCTGTGTGGCTTGATTCCACAAAATGGCTACTGTAGCACAAACTGCTAGAAAACTATAAGGCAGGCTATGACAGAAAGGTGTCAGAACACACAGTGTATTGCTGCTTGCTGCATATGTGGTTATGAAACACAGGTCAGAGTACAAATGCTGAATTCAGTTTTGAAAGCACCTACACTGGCTACACAGTGTCAGAAGTGGGCAATGGGAAAAAAAAAAATCACCTTGTATTTTAATTGTTGTGGCCATCTCGGTCTGAGCATGTTGTTTACTTGGGCAACAGGTGGTTTAAGAATCCAATATGGAAAGACCTACAAAATATTAGGCAGATGGTTTTAATGTTGTGGCAGTTCTGTGCACGCTGTGGTTTTTTGGCCTGTTTCCCACCTTTTATGTTGTGGTTTTCAGCATCCACTGCTGATTGTGTGTAAAAGCAGGAACACACAGATACACACAAAGGCATACTGACTGCATAATGGCCATTCACATAAATGGATAATCCCACGACAACCATCAAAGCCCTTCAGCAAACACTAATACCATTAACACCACCATTAGAGGGGACCGATTGATTTATTTACCTACAAAGGAGTTTTAGTTTGCAACAACCATCACAAACTACACATACTGCTATCAGGCACCCAGGAGCAATTTGACAGGTGTTGCTGGTGGAGAGGTTTTTTTTGTTGTTGTTTTTGTAGAACAACTGATTTCTTACACAATACACACATCTCTCAAAATTAAAATAAAAATCATAATTAAATTGTTCTATTGCTCCAGTCTAAGCAAATGAAAATGAATCTAAAAGATATAAGATAAAATCACTCTACTCTGACTGAAAGAAAAAAAGAGTTAATTTCCTGCAGCCGTAGGTTAATGCGACAGCATGACTGAACAATACAAGGTAGCTATATTGCCCAATTCGAAAAACACCCACTTTGGACTAACAGTAAAATGCTAACCTTTTCATTGAGTGTATGAAGTAAAAAAGGTCATTCTCTATGCCTAACAGTATATTCAAGTATTCAGACAGAATGGAAAGGTTGAAGCATTAATTTAACATCTTTATATGTGTTATGCAGCGCAAAGTCGTCCTTGTCTCTCTTTGCTCTTCTTTTTCTCTTCTCTTTCCCATCACCCCCCAACCAGTCGAGGCACATGGTTGCCCCTGCCATAGCCTGGTTATACCAGAAGACTCTTCCAGTTAAAAGAGTGCTCTTCTTTCACAACATCGCTAAGGGCTTATCAATATGCAATCCTCTGATTGTTGGGGTTTTCTGTTTAATATTGTAGGTCTTTACCTGACAGTAAATAAAGCATCTTGAGGTAACTTTGGTTGTAAATTGGTGCTATATAAATAAAAGTTAATTGAACTGAAACTGAACTGAAACAAACTGAACTGAAAGAGAGAGGAAGGAAAGCACAAAAATATATATAGGAAGGATATAAGGAAAAGAATAGCAATGCTTTCCATCTATGTATTGTGAAAAAAAACAAAAGTTTAATATTGCAAGCATTCCTGCGAGAGCAAGCATGTGAGAGCTTCACAAAATTCAATCAGATAGCGTCACTGGCTGACATATATACTAACACTATGTGTTGTTCTGCTTGTTCCGGTGTAAGAGCTCAGATGAGAAGAGAGAGATGGGAATTTGAAAATCATATCTGGACAGGCGCACCCTGCAGTTGATTGATTGGACCTTGTGAAGCTCTTTTCTCTATTCTCTGTCTTTATATCTACTTCCACTTCCCTGAGCAAGCCTGAAGGTCAAACAAGTTTATCTGTTCTACAGTGAAAGCTAAGGAAGTGCACAATGTGTTTACTCACACATCAATGCATCCTTCCTGCTTTCCCCATTTTTGCTTTTTCTCAATCACTATACCTAACAAAATATTATCTATTAAATGGCAAAGACAATGCACGCCATTTTGGAGGCATGGGGAAAAGAACAAGGGCCAGTGGACATTCAGAAAACACAACTTTCTGTCTTTTCTGTAAGCAGCTAGCGATGGAAAGTTTCAGTCTGGGGCACTGTAATCCAGTCAGAAAGAGTTAGTACCACGTCACTACATCTTGAAAGTAAATTATGTAGCTTTTTATTCACACAAAAAGAATTATTATTTATAGAAGGATGTAAAGTAGATTAGGGTGATTCAGGATAGAGATGTTTTAACAAGTGAAGAAAGTGTGTTGAGCTGCTAATGAATGAGGAAAACGAGAGAGAGAGCAGGTCAAATGGAGGAAAGATAGTGAAACAGGACGTGCAGAGTATTAGTAAGGAGGAAGTGAGGATGAAGACTGGAAAGGCAGTTGGTCCAGATGACATACCTGTCGTGGTATGGAGATGTCTAGGAGAGAGGGCAGTGGACTTTAACCAGATTTTTAACACCATCTTGGAGAATGGGAGAATGCCTGAGAAATACCTGAGGAATGGAGAAGTGCACTGGTACCAGTCTTCAAGAATAAAGGTGATGTGCAGAGCTGAAGTAGCTACAGAGGAATCAATTTGATGAGCCATACCATGAAGATATGGGAAAGGGTTGTTGAAGCTAGGTTAAGAAGAGAGGTGACGAGCAGCAGTATGGCTTCATGCTGAGAGAGTACAACAGATGCAATGTTTGCTTGAGAATGTTGATGGAGAAGTATAGAGAAGGTCAGAAGGAGCTGCACTGTGTCTTTGTGGATCTAGAGAAAGCATCTGATAGTGTGCCGAGAAATGAACTGTGGTATTGTATGAGGAAGTCAGGAGTGGCAGAGAAGTATGTGAAGGTGGTGCAGGACATGTATGAGGTCAGCAAGACAGTGGTGAGGTGTGCAGTAGGAGTGACAGATGGGTTGAAGGATGTACATGTGCATAAATGACTGGGAGGCAGGTGGAGCAGTGAAGATGCTAGGAGTAGAGGTAGCAAAGGTGGATGAATTTAAATACTAAAGCAACAGACAGAGCACAAGAGAGATGAAGAAGAGAGTGCAGGCAGGGTGGAGGGGGTGGAGATGAGTGTCAGAGGTGCTTTGTGACAGAAGGATACACAGCAAGAGAGATAAAGATTTACAAGAATCGCCATGAGACCTGCTATGATGTATGGTTTGGAGACTGTGGCACTGACCAAAAGACCGGAGGCAGAGCTGGAGGTGGCAGAACTGAAGATGTTGAGATTTTGCTGGGGAACGACCAGGATGGACAGGATTAGAAATAAGTCCATGAGGGACAGCTCATGTTGAGAAATTTCGAGATAAAGTCAGAGAGGCAAGGCTGAGATGATTTGGACATGTTCAGAGGAGGTATAGTGGATCTATCGGACAAAGGAAGTTGAAGATGGAGCTGCCAGGCAGGAGGAGAAGAGGAAGACCACAAAGAAGGTTCATGGATGTAGTGAAGGAGGACATGCAGAGGGTTGGTGTGAGGGAAGAGGATGCAAAGGATAGGGTGAGATGGAGGCAGATGATCTGCTGTGGTGACCCCTAACAGAATCAGCCAAAAGAAGAAGAAGATATATAGAATCTTACAATTTGATCATCCAAGTCATGATGATGTGGGATGATGTGCCAGATAGAGAGAGACACTGTACTACCCAACTTGGCCTCATCTTTGCTTTCCATTAGTCAGAGTTATAGCTGCTTTGGCAGTCTGTGAGAACACTTAAGGGTAGTGATAAATACACACAACCACTAAAACAAAGCCGACTGACAATTCAGAGACAACACACACCTACATTGTCTCTGAATCATCAGTCCTAGCTCCATTGCTCTAGAATGCTCTCACTGACTCCATAGAAATAAACTGTACATCATTTTTAATCTTTTCAGAACAAAGGGGCAGACTTTCAGCCGAAGGTCCATACATTAAAAGTAACTCTATCATGGCATGAATGATGTGTGGTGGTTTTATAATGACAAATCAACCACATGGGGACCCTTCATGTCATCTTAAAAGCATTCCTTGTGTAACTGAGCTTCTGTGAAAGTCAGTCATCAATGGAAGAATGAACAGAAATATATACTCAGATAAGTCAACTAGAAATATGTCAAATCACTCTTTGAAAAGTGCATGAGAAATGTACTGTTATCAGTTATAATTACTGATTTGGCTTGGCACTGAGACCTCATTAATGTGATTCTGTTGCTCAAACTCAGCTGGGCAAAATACTGAAGAGTCAATACCAACAGTCAATGTATACTATAATATAGAAGTGACATTGTAAGAGCATGTATGTGTGTGAGACCAAGGAGCCAAACTTTCTTGCAATATTTGAAAGACTTTCAAAAATCCTGAATGGCTATTGCTCAAGAGCACTTTTAAAGTTTTTCTTTGGCAGTTGTATCATTTTCATTCATTTTCAATCCAGTCCTTGCACCTGTACATTTTCAGAGGAATTTTTTAGCTAGTTCTTTTTTAGTTAGTTTGTTTGTTAAGCCTATAATGCATTTAAAAAGGCGCCTAACACAAGGGATGAACCAGTGTTAAGTCTACAGATAACAGACAACTCAGCAAAGAACCCATTTTAAATTGTATTTTAGGTGCTTTGTTTGTAGCCATGTGTCACAAGAACACATCATTGTCCCCCATTATTTTTTTAATCTATGGAAAATACCAAAGAAAACACAGTTTAACAAGCATAAAACAGTATTTTTGGGCCAATATGGTGATTTTAAAAGAGCTTTTAGCCAAAAAAAACCTGACATATTTCAGCATGGTATGCAATATGTCCTAAAAAATTGGAGAGAACTGGACAAGTGGAGGACAAAAGAAGAGGTAGGCCTAAAAAACTATGAACAGTATCTGAAAGTCATGTTCCAAATGAGACTCTTTGTTTTATTATTTTTTGTTATTTTATTTTAAGCAACGAATTACACAGGAACTGGACTGAAAGTCACTGGCAAAAGGTCTTATGGAGTCATGATTTCAAATGTGAAAATTTATTGTTACAATTGCAGCAGGTCTGAAGAGAAGTACAACAGTGAGGATCTACGGCCATCTGTAAAACACGGTGGAGGCTCTGTCATGATTTGGGTCCGATTTTATCCACCATGTGGTACCATCTGGAGTGTATCTGATTGACAACTGCTTCATTTTTAAGATTGATAATGATCCCAAACACACTGCCAATGCAGTAAAAGCCTACCTTGATAGAAAAACATACAACAGAACCCTATCAGTCATGGATTAGCCTCCCCAAACCCCAGCCTTTAACATTGTTGAAACAATGTGGATCATCCTTATAGAGAACAAAATGAAAGGTAGCCAAAACTCAAAAAAGAGCTTTGGAATGTCTGTGAAGAAGCCTGGAGAACTATTCCTGAAGGCTACTTAAAAATTTTAATGAAAACTTGTCTAAAAGATTTCAGGCTGTGTTGAAGAATAAAGATAGTCATACTGAATTTCAAGCCTTTTAGAATTGTACAAACTGTGTTTTTGCCTCATGTACTTTATTTCCATTTATGTTTGCATATGTCTGAACAAATTTTTGCACCTATTTCCCATTTTCCTGTCAAAATATTAAGAAATGCGGTTTGGCTCAATAGTTTTGTACAGTGCCATAGATTACGCAACTCTCTTTCTGTGCCTCTGTAAGTGGATGATACTTCTAGTCTGACTGTAAAGCTAAAGTGAAACTGTCATTGATGGTACAGTAAATCAACTAAAATGAATCAGCTCCACAGGAAACAATAGGATGTAAGAAATGAAAGCCTAAAACTTGAAAATGACAATTGAGTTTGCTATTGGGAATGAATAAAACAGAGAAAGAGAACAAGAAGGCTGGCTGTTCATTCTTGTGAGGCAAAATTTAGGTACTAGCACTTCAGTGAACAAGCAATCAAATGCTGAAAACACAGCCTCATTGTTGACATAAATCATAATTATACCACAGCCTTACTCTGCAGTTCCTGATATAAGAGCAATCGCAATAGAGAAAATTACACATGCACTGTTGTGATGGAGTACTTTGAAATCATAGGTTATAATTGATGTTGATCTGAGTGGCTCATTTTAAGTATATGCAAGGTTAATTGTGGTGTGTGCGCATACTTTGGTATACTCGTGTTTATTTGCTGACATTACTTGTATGATTAGGAATAAAATGCACAGTATGTGCTGTGTACTGATCCTCAAGGCCAGTAATGTTTTGGGTGTGGAGATGGACTCTCTGACAGTGGGGTCAGCCAGGAGGATGCTGTCCAATTTAAGGACGATATTGGTCAGACCTTCGCACCCTCTCCATGACGTGCTGGACAGCCACGGGAGCACGTTCAGCAGCAGACTTATTCCAACACGATGCATCACAGAACGCCACAGGAAATCATTCCTACCTGTGGTCATCAAACTCTATAATTCCTCCCTGTGACACCTTGACAGTTTCATATTGTATTATTCTTACCTGTGGCCATCAAACTATTTAATTCCTCCCTGTCACTCACTGACAGTTTCATATTGTATTCAGTGTTTAACTCTAGAGTTATTTGTGTTACATATGGCAATTCATGCAGGCAGGTTTATTTATTTACTTTTTTATCATATTTCTTACCTCTCAAATTTATACCCACTGAATTTCAAATTTATATTTATATATAACTGTGCATCTGTAACAAAATGCAATCTCCACCCTGAGAATAATGAAGTATTCTGATGGTATTAATCAATCAATCATTTATTAGGAGTAGTTTGAAGGTAGGTGTATTTGTCCTGAATCATTCCAAAATCTTTTGTTCCATAGTATTTGGTTTGGGATGAGCATTCCTCAGTTTACCAGACCACATGATGCAAATAATTATTGTCAGAAGTCTGTTTAGGTCTGTGCACTGGCACTCCCAGAATGAAACTTACAGAGCCCAATGTGAATGTTGTGGCAGTGCAGCAGTTGATGTCTGCAAGGTATAGCTTGCTATAAAGATGGGAAAACAGTGTATGATATTCATTAAACAGGCAGAATTCATTACCCATTTTAATCAGCCTTCCTGCTCCAACTCATATTGAAGACTCTCCTCACTTTATATAAGGTAAAAATTAGAAAAGGTAACACATGCTTTACTTTCCCAGATTTGGAAAATTCTTTTCTTTCTAAATCATGAATGACTTTTAATCGAATATTACCGTTGGTTTTCTAAGTCTTGTGCATTTTCTGCAAACACCATTCAAGGGTCATATTTGCACTTTGTGTTTGTTACCTAATGCAAGTTTTTTATGTTAAAAGGCTGATTGATCATTAGCAACACCCTTTTCCAATTATGTTAGCACAGCTGAAAACTGTTGTGCTGATTAAAGAAGCAACGCATTTAGCTAGTTGAGTGTCTGTGTTTGATTATATTCTCAAAGTGCTCCAAAATGAACTTTCTTCTGAACCTCATCAGTGTATTCTTGTTCTAAGAAATAAATGCTGTTCCATGCAGGAACTTAAATTGCCACAAACTGAAGCTGCAAAGGAAAGTCACATCTTAAACTGGCCATTAAAAGGAACAGATACAGATGGGCAAAGAAAAAACACGCATTCAAAAAAGAGCAAGTGGGAAACAAGTATTGTGCACACACAAATCTAATTTTGAAGTGAATAGCTCAGCAGGAAGAGCATTTGCGAACCATAGAAACAAATGAAAAGACGCAACTTCTTTAACAGCTTGACCCTATGCTTGATCACTCACTGTAAGCTTGGTGGAAGAAATGTGATTGTTTTCAAGTACATTAACGCAGATGATTTTTACAGGATAAAAGGTCTTGGACATGATGTCTCTTATTCTATTTTGCAATGATATGCCTTACCTTGTATATACCGCTTGACTAAAGTCAATTTCCCTCGACAACAGGACCACAACCCAAAGCACAGCTCCAAACTATGCAAGAGTCATTAAGAAAACAAACCATCAGCTAGTATTCTGCCTGTAATGGAGTGGCCGGTGCAGTCACCAGATCTCAAACCTACAGAGCTGTTATGGTAACAGCTTGAAAGCACTTTAGAAAGAATGAGGTGACATTTCTCCAGATTATCTCTACACAACTGAAAGCAAGAATGACAAAGGTCTGCAGAGTGGTGACTGCTGCAAATGGATGAATCTCTGACAAAAGCAAATCTGAAGGAAAATCAGAAAAATGATGTTTACTGAATATATTTTTAACTTATCAAAGTCCTGACTACAGTTATTCATATATAGTTAATTAGGCATACATTTGTGATGTTTACACTAAAGCAAAAAAAAAAAAAAAAAACTTGTTTGAATTGTATCAATCTTTTTACTTGAATCTCAGCAATCATTTTCTTGCATTAGTGAGCATTTCATTTCATGTTGGACTGTTGCGAATTTGTATTCTGCTTCAATACAAAGGTCCATAAATTATTCCATGATCTTCCTTCTGAACTTTACTAATGATTAAAATATCACCGTCAGTGGTGATTAGCACTGAATCGAAAATATTACTACAGGTGCTGAAAAAAGCCACAGCTCAGTGGTGCTCTGGTACTGTTGGAGAACCTCCCAGTGTCACAGAGTGACTTATTCTTTGCCATTCTTCTCTACAGGTCTAATGAGTGGTGGAGCTGGTAGAAAAAACCAACATAAAATTGCACGTCTCTATTTCTGGGGCAACTCTGTGTTTAATTATAGGGGTGTAAATTCACACACAGTTACACACATACATCCAGTTACACAAGAACTGAGATTTATGTTAATGAACCAGGTGAACATGCAGCTTGTGAATCTGCCATAAAGAATAACTGAATAAAAAATAGTCCTCTTTTTATACATACACATAGCTTTAGTCATGAATCTGGTCAGGGTTTTACGCATCTGACCCCTGGATTAATTGCAAGTGAACGCTACATACCCATAGGCACTAAACACTACAAATACTGCACTACTCTTCTGTGTGCACAAGTAGCCTTACACAGAACTGAAAAAGTATAACAAAAGGAGACTGTCAGCCAGGGCTGCCAAAGGATACAGCATACAGGTTGCAACCCTTTACTGAGTCTCTATTAATCACAAATCATTTGAGGGACATCAATCTGTGTGTTTGCACTTCACATAAGCAGATGAGAGGAACTGAAATTTTGGACGCCACCCTGTGTGACATTGGTGTAAAAGGGTCACGATCCATGACGTGAAAAGAGCTAATCTGAGGATACACACAGCAAAACAAAGCAACTTTAAATTCCCAGTGAGAAAAATAAAGACTGAGCAGTTGCAGCTACTGTCACCTCATCACCTAGGGACCATTCATCAGCTCACAGTGAGAAACTAAGTGAGAGAGGAGGCAGAAGTGAGGAGAAGGAAGATGAGGTGGAGGGGCACGGAGCTGACAGGTTGGTGGGGTGGCAGGGGAGTAACAGGCCCAGAAGGTCTGGAAAGCAACGAGCGTCACTGAGCCGGATACACACACAAATGGACTGTACCCAAAACACACACCACATGCACGATAGTGCAGTCAAGCTGTGCTCACAATGCATGTAAGTGCAGCTACACAAACACATACTCATCACACTTCTTTTTCATTTTTGTGAGATTTTGTGGGGCTGTTTTTGTGGAGCCCCCTCACTGAGACCTTTGCTTTTCCTTTTCTTTATAAAAAGCTGGGACGCTGGCAGAGAGCCCTGCCATGAGTTTTGTTATGATTCTTCACTTACCCATCAAACTGAATAGCACACACCCTACTAAATAAGTGATGAAGGATGCCATGTTTTTCATTAGTTGGATTACATGGCTTAAATGGGAATAAAAGAGAAAAAGGGGAAAGACACTAATTTAGAAGCATTAGTGATGATTTATCATTTTGGTCAAGATTAATGTTCATTTTTAGAAGAAATTACAGGTAAAACTCTGTAATATTTTCATGATGCCATCCTATCCTTAGACTAATTTTAATAACCCCTCTTTTTCCACACAATGAATGATGATGAACAACTCCTAATTTTATTCAGGAAATGAAATAGCCAGACAGTCACAATTCTGAATTTAATTTGCATTAAAAGCAAAATTTGTGGCACCATTTAGCCAAAAATATGACAAGATGATGATGAACTAGTGTACTTTGTGGAGAATTTCCCTGGAAAGCAGGCCATAAAGCATAGCGCTGTGTCTGCTACTGTAGTGACAAGACATTTCATACAAGAAATTGGCATAAACACAAACTGTCCTCTGTGGTAGTGAGAATTGGAGCTGTCATCCTCTCAATGGAGTAGGATTGGAAATATAATACAGAAATCACTCAAAATCCTTGTAATTACACACACGGGCATTTAAGCAGGCAAGTGTGCGCGTGCACACACAGAGAATCTCTGCTACGGGGCATACGGTGTTTTCAGAAAATCAACTCAAATTAATGTGGAAGAAAGATTCAGGTCAATTCTCTGTTGATTTGAGAGGTCAAATATTCATTCTGTCCTCCAAAATGTGCTGTGCATTTCAAGACAAGCTGAGAGAAATTGGAATCAGTTAATTCTAATGGGAGAGCACATCTTCTGCTACATACAAAAATAGGAATTTTGCATGTAAAGTCACACCGTGCAGCACTCTGTCATAGACTTTGACATGCAGAAACACACACGGTCGCACAAATGCTTGAGCTTTAACCTTCATTTGTTTTTTAATTGGATACTTCAAATGTAAATTCAGATGAAATGTAGCATATTTGGTGACTTTTCACAACAGAACAAAAGAGAACTATGTAAAATATGATACAGAGTAAACATTTCTTCACAATAACAGTTTGAGCTTTCCTTACAATCCACTTGCTTGTGTATTTTCTAAATTCAATTAAAGCTCACAAAATACCTCAGGAGCTTCTGGGTGTCTAGGTCCCAGCTCTACCACCTTTTCTGTCTTGTCTTCTGTTCAAGGATTTTGTTCTTTACATGAACATGCTTAGATGTTATAATCGGAAAAAGGTACAAAGATCACAAGTTTTGCTTTTGTACTCAATCGATGGGGTGCTGTAGCTACTCTCCAAGTTGTATTTCATGAATGCAATATTAACAGATTAGGAAAGGAGTATGCACATGCAAAAAGTCTTGATTAGAGTCCAGGTGGAGACACAAGCCCCTTCCACAATAAGAGGGTTTGTGTTAATAAGGGCATCTGGTGTAAAATCTGTGCCAAATCACCTATGTGGATTCATTCACTGTGGCGACCCCTTGAGGAAGCACAAGGGAGGAGCCGAAGGTTTTAACAAGAAAAGGACAATACACTGGGCTGTAAGAAATTCACAGCTAATCACAGAAGACAGTCCTCTTGCTCCCTTCAGTGCCAGTGTGTGTTACAGTATGCTAATCCAAGTTGGCATGTGTTATACATCGACAGCGATAACCTAAAGATATTCACGGGAGCATTTTAAAATCTTTCTTCAACATAAGACTGATGTTTTGTCTTTTTTCCTTCTTATCTTTTCTGGCTTTCCCTCTTGCTTTTTTACAGTTATCCCTGCCAAAGAAATTTTTGGAACCATAAGTGATTGTGAGAGAACTGAAATTTTATATTCAGCTGCTCATATGTTTGATCCTAAGGTTGAGTTTGTGCTAAAATGCAGAAAACAGTAGGTCACCGTGCTGTTTGAAAATACTGGAACAGAAATATGTCTCACACAAATGGTGATTGGTGGATTTTTTTTCCTGACCCTTGACCTACTGTTTCTCTCTTTGCACTGCTTTTTTTTCTTTGCAGTCAATCATTCATATTTAAATAGAAACATAAATGCATAGAATGGTGGTGTGAACAAATGAGAAAGTTGTATATTTATGGCATAAAACAGTTACATCAATCGCCATTTACAATGTGTAAGCCATAAATTGCAATGACGACTCTGGTCCAACTCCAGCTCTGGTCTACAAAATGCACTGATAGCCTATTCTTTGCATTACTTATGGCTTCCCATGTTCTCACACTCAGTTCTGTCATCATCACTCTGATACCCAATCATTTTCCCTGCCTGTCTTCTTTGGACCAATCAGTCTCTGCTTTGTGCATTTTCAATCTCAGTGCTCTTCTGTCATTCTGCCTAATAGACTCTCCATCGTGTGACCCACCTCTTTCCCATCTCCATCTCATCCTGGTCACACAGATACTCATCCAAGTCCCCACCTGCTTCATATCCACTTCCATCTGTACTCCACTAATTAATGTTCAAGTTCTTTAAATTACTGAAATAATTTGTGACCTATATATGCCACCATCTGATTAACAGGACTATCATCAGCAACTCACCCATGGGTGACTATACTTTTGGAAAGGCTTTATGAATTATTAAACTCAGTCCACATGATCACATGTGATCAACAACATGCTTTATAGGCTTGCGGAGGAGAACAATAGTCCTGTGTCCCTGATTATGTTCATGTCGGTACAGCAAAGTGTTTGTTGTCAGCGTAAAGAGCATGTAAAGTCAGATCCAGAAAGACATTACCGATATTTGGCGATGTAGAGTTCCGCTCCCTGTATCTTGGTCCAGAGCAGATGGCCTCAGATCCATTCAGCCAAAACCTTAATAGAGCCACAGCTGCTGGCAGACAAAGTGAATCTCTCTCCATATGCACTTCCTTGGAAAACACAACACTGCTCTGTTTGCTCCACTGTGGGAGAGTGACACAGTCCACAAGCTACGACTCAGACCACTGATACTTCTGGTACATTTGAATCAGTCACCACAGGGCAATTTGTTCTAATTTATCAAAAGGTTGACAGTGGACAGGTATATGCCCATCTCCTCACTCTGAACCATAGAGTTGGCATCATGTGATTCTGGTGCACAATTTCTGACTTAGTGTCAGAAGTGCTTAGTTTTATGATATATTATATATTATGTTTGTATCTAGCTTTATTTTCCCATTTTAAATGATCTCCATTGTTGTTTTGTCTCTGATACAAGTTTAATGTTGTCCTTTGTAAAACTGTCATGCTATTCCTGTGTTTGTAATATCTTAAATCTCCAGGAATGTGTCTGTCCCACAGCTTAACCATTAAAAGTGAGGTCAACCGAGTTGTTGATATAATTTGATTGTAGGTGTGGAACGGTTTTATAATGGACCATGCATTGTGCCTCTCTGCTTTGTGCCCACCAGTGCTAGTATAAGCTTCAAGCTCCCCCCTGACCCTGACAAGGATTAAGCGAGTGCAGAAAATGAATGACTGAGCAGTCACAGGCCAGTTTCTGCAATTCTGTGTTAAGAATATGAGGTGTGACAGCCATCATCACTATCCTGACACAGAGGGATGGTAAATCTACAATGAAGGTGTTGAACTATAGATTAAACATTCAAAGGATAACATGCTTAAAAAACTCAAAAAAGGAACCTTTAGGGTAAAAAGAAATACAAAGCCAAGGAAATAAAGTAACAAGGTAGAGAGGAGAGATTTTCAGCTGACTTGACTTTCAGGTAAGTGACAATAAATTTGAAACATCTGAGGAAGCTAGGGGGTTGACATTTCTAATTAACAATAACTGAATCACTTGAATGCCTTGTTAACTGAGTTGAAGTGTCCACGGATCAGCAATCCTCGATGCAAAGGAGAAATTACAAAAACATCCAGGGCAAACCAAAAGAAAAATATTCATAAAGTGCATGTGTGGGATCTACAGAGAGAAGTCATTAAAGTTACTGCTATGTATTTTTGGCAGCAATAGCGAAAAGAAAACTTTTTTTTTTTTTACCAAAACTTGTGAAGTGTCTACATCAAAGTCCAAACAATCCATAAAGCGCTAATCTGTTCTGGCACTCAGCAACAACAACCAGGATAACTGCCCACATTTAGTTACACACACACACACACACACACACACACACACACACACACACACACAAAATCACACACATACTTCAAAGTTTGGTGCTTTAAGTTGTTATCTAGCTTTCTGCA
>VUQH01090483.1:3712-19589 GCA_015106775.1 Etroplus canarensis | reverse complement strand
AGAGCTTTAGTTGACATCTGCAGATGGCACAGCATATTGTGTTAACTGACAGTGGTTTCTGGAAGTATTCCTGGGCCCATTTAGTAATGTCATGACACAATCATGCCAATGAGTGATGCAACATCGTCTGAGGACCCGAAGACCACGGGCATCCAATAAAGGCCTTTGGCCTTGCCCCCTTACGCACAGAGGCATCTCCAGTTTCTCTGAATCTTTTGATCAGATGCTCTGTAGATGATGAGAGTTGCAAACTCTTTGCAATTTGACGTTGAGGAACATTGGTTTTGAAGTATTCCACAATCTTTTTGTGCACTCTTTCACAGATTGGAGAGCCTCTGCCCATCTTTAGTTCTGAGAGACTCTGCCTCTCTAAGACATCCTTTTTTATAGCTAATCATATTACAGACCTGACATCAATTGACTTAATTACTTGCTAGATGTCCTCCCAGCTGAATCTTTTTTTTAACTTTCTTGCTTTTTCAGCCATTTGTTGCCCCCATGCCAACTTTTTTGGGACCTATAGCAGGCATCAAATTTGAAATTAGCTCATTTAGTGGATGAAGGTGTACAATTTCCCAGTTTGAACATTTGTTATGTTATCTATGTTCTGTTGTGAATAAAATATTAGCTCATGTGATTTGAAAGTCTTTTCATTTTCATTTTGTTCAAATTTACATCCCAACTTTTCTGGAATTCGAGTTGTACATGTTTTAGATAAAAAAAATATGTTTGCTTTGATCTACATTTTAATCAATTAAGTGATCATGGAATTTGTTGCCTATTACTTTTGCCAAAAAACTGATCAGTTAATAATATTTCAGCTTATAAGTGTTATCACAAATATAAACACCTGATCCGGCCAACTTATTGCACATTCCATGGAGAAAGCTGCTGTTTGTGTTAAGTTTGCCAGAACAGAGGGGAAGTGGTGTTGACTCACTACATAATTTGAAATGTGTATCTGCCACTTGCAGAAATCAACGTGTGCATTCCAATGCCCATACTGTATTCAGTATGCCAGGATAAGATTTTGTATGTCCCGTATCATATGCAGCATGCCAAAAATATCAGGAATCCCTGCTGCAACTGGTTGCATTTTTGCATTATGTGAGCCAGCACCCACATTCCTTTGCATAGCAGATAATAAATCACATTTAAGTAAAGCAGTAACCACTCAGAATTGTAATTTTTCTTCAGTTTTTCCAAAATCAACTGTAATGGTGATAAGATAATTAAAAATAATATAAAATAATAAAATTAATCAGTCCTAACTAGAACTCACTCACTCACATATGGTGTCTGGCTCATACTTAAGTCTGTTCTAATCTAACAGGCCAAAAGACTTCTAATTATGATAAAATTGCAGTTTAATTATGGTTAATCGATTAAAGATTTCTTCACAGCATGGCAACTTTTAAGGAAGTTTTTTGGGACCTGCTGTTCCTTCATTGCTTCATTTATTGCAAGCTTTGATACTTAAAATAGATAGCATGTGCATATTTGTGTTACTCTGAACCTGCACCTCTGAACATGCTCTACAAATTATCATGATATATTTATCTCATTTGGTAAAAATCAAACAAAGTGTGTCATTCAGTTTCAAACACCATCCCTTTCTCTTAGGTTTGACCTCACCCAGTGCAAATGGGAACAGCTGCCTGACATGTTGTGTCAAAGAGACTATTTCTCTGCAGTGTGCCTGGATGGGAAGGTCTTTGCTCTTGGTGGTAATCGTGATGACAGTCAATACCACGTTGCTGTGGAGTACTACAGTCCTGAGGAGAATACCTGGAGGTGAATATAATAACCAGAAGAATGTCTAAGCTTTACTTAAGCAGTTTTAAACACCTTTGGAAGTTCCACAGGGAGGAATGCAATGGTGATTGTACTTTATGGATTTATACAGTGTCTGTGTACTATACTTAATGTAACGAAACATTTGGTATGATATGATTTGATATCATATCACAGTTGAAGCTACCTCAGTAGCAGATATTGAGTTTTTAAACATATTATTTATTTTTTCTAGGAAAAAACTTAAATGTGGTGAATTAGTTGTAGGAATATTCTTGTTTATATTAAAGATTCCTTCATAAAAATGTATTTTGAGCACTTGTAGTTAGAATATCTCTGAAGCACAATATTTAAACAAATGTTTGGAGGTCAGTTTAAGAGTTATGTTTCCAACTTTTTACTGATCAAACATCTTTACTTTGCTTTTTATTTGGGCGTTGTCCTCCTGCAGGCCGGCTCACCCTCTGGACACAGCTGTCTGTGGTCATGCAGCAGCTGTTCTGGATGGGCAGATCTACATCTCTGGTGGCTCTGACTCTCATCACCGTTGCCTCTCCGCTATGTGGCACTACCATCCTTCCCGTGGCTGTTTGCCTAGGGCACCCATGACTGTGGGAGCTGGGCGTGCAGGCCATACCATGTTAGTTTTTGGAAGGGGGTTGGTGGTAGCTGGAGGGCTGCAGCCACTCTGGATGGGCTTCGGAGACCAACTTCTCTGTGAGGTTTATGACCCAACACATGACTCCTGGTCTTCTTTCCCGACCCTGCCTCGACCTCACCTCTCACCAGGAGGAACTGTACTTAATGGTAGATTGTATGTGGTGGGAGGGTCTTCAGCAAACACAGCAAGGGATACCAAGTGGGTGCATTGTTATAACCCTAAAGAGAAATGTTGGGAAAACCTGGGTGCTATGCCTTACCCATATACTGATCTGGCAGCTTGCTCCCTAGCACTCCCTGACCTGGTTAATTAGCAGTAACACATTTGGATGATTTTTATTCTGGCTCAATGTTGAATGCAAATCTGCTCTAAAAACTCCCAATACCTTGAACATAAATTAAATGTCCTAAGACACACTTTTGTACAATAGAAAAATGTAACAAGACCCAGTAATCATCATGTTTTCTAAGCAGACAATAAACTTATCACAGAGTTTGAAACCATTTCCTTTCATGAACCACAAAGTCTCTTGCAGTAAATCAATATTTTTTGGTCTATGTCATTCCCCACTTCACTACCCTATATTTTATTTATTTTTTTCATTTATTATTAGCCAGTTCTCATAGTTAGACATAGATTAGAACTCTACTGACTGTTACTGCATATGTCATGGGGAGAACATAGACTGTAAAAATACCACCTGTTTAGGTATGAATTACCTTTTTAGATTTCAGAAGATAACACCTGGTGATGTCTTTGTGATGTCAATAGGGGTATCTCAGCCAAAGCTTGGGTTCACAAATTTATGAATTCAAAAGAGACAATCGGCTGCATTTGGGGCAATTTAGACACCAGCAAGGAACTTGGAATTACTGTTTTTAAACTGCATTAATTTTGTTCATTATTTTTTAAGCAACTTTTTATATTATTTAAGTGCAATACCAACTTACTCCACTCCATACAGGTCCATTCAGTATTGGCCACATAAAGATGCAAATTTTGTCCTTGTAAATTTGCTGTTTAGCTTTGTATCCCAATTAATTTAATAAGTTTACAAGCTCAGAGAGTTTTTTTTGTCTTCCTGCTTTATATCAAACAAAATTATGTGCAGTTGTGGACAAGAGCTATTTTAGGTTTACTTTTCATTTACAAAAACATCAAAAACTGAAAATTTGAATTCTGTTACTCCAAGAACCATTCAGTTTCATAGGCTGAATAAGATGCTTTACCTTGAACTCTAATGTAAAGGTTAAATTTGAAATATAAACACAAAAAAGACATCCAAAAATAACTTGATATTTAAACTAAAATTCAGGCGCTTCCATGTGTTTTAAAACATCATCTACACTTGTCCAAATTATGTTAAATGAGGTCACAAAGTAATCAGTTTTCTGATTTACCAAACAGTTTTTCACTGTTTATCTGTTATTTCACTCGGTGCAATCACAAACAGCTTCCTGGCATCAGCAATAAAAGTGCTTTGGTTGCATAGATAATCAAACAGCTCCATTTTTTCTAATCATAAATCAGTGTGGCCTTTTTTCTTAATATTTTTCCTCCTGTTGCTTGTCTGTTCATCTTTGATATATTTCCTGTATTAGAAACCAATGGTTGCAATTGCAAATGCCCTGTTTCTGCCAAGCATGAGTCACAGCTGCAAAACTAAGATGACAAAGGGAGTTTGGGTTTTTTTTTCTTCTTCTTTCAAGTGAATTGTATATGGTATTGAACACCGCAGTGACCTGAATAATGTGTTTGATCTCCTGACACACACTAGGTAATCAGTAACAAGGAAGAAAAAAAAATTAAGAAACAAAAAGGAAAGTAGGTCATTTATTATGCATGCTAAGCATTTTACTGTTATAAGAAATAGTAATGTGCTTGACCAAAATTAGTTTTGGTCGCCAAAGTGTGATCAGAATACTTGGAGATGGAAACACAAACAAGGTCCCTATGTAAATGATTTGTACTGGTGTTTTAAGTTTACATGCATACACTTAGTTAGGTAATGTACATATCTGGACATAAACTTAATATCTACTTAATGTGTTACACCCATTCAAAAGCTCATTCCTGCAAATCAGCCAATCACATGGCAGCAACTCAGTGCATTTAGGCATGTAAACAAGTTAAAATAGAGCAACAGATTGGACAGAAAAGGTGATTTTAAGTGATTTTGATAGTGGCATGGTTGTTGGAGCCAGACGGGCTGGACTGACTGTTTCAGAAAGTGCGATTTACTGCTAGAGTTTGAAGAGAATGGTCCAAAAAAAGATAAAATATCTAGGAAGCAGCAGTTCTCACAAATATGTATTGTTAAAAACTAGAGATCAGAGGCGAATTGCCCAACTGATTTGATCTGATAGAAAGACAACATTAATTCAAATAACCACTCTGTGCCCATCTCCTGAAAGCTACTTTCAGCAAAATAATCTGAAATGTCACAAAGCTCAGATCATCTCAAAATGACTTCTAGATGATGAAAATGAGGTACTGTACTTAAATTGCCTCTATACATCTGAGAAGTGATGGAACAGGAGATTCACATCAAGGGCGTGCAGTCGATGGACAGTCATGTAGCTGAAGAATTAAGACAAATTAGGGTTCTTAGGAAAAAGATAAGGGTTTTTCCTAACAACCCTTAAGTTGTTAGGATAACAGCTGAAGTCCATTTCATTCACTTATCACTAACATGTTTCTTTCAAGGGGCAATAAATATTAAAACTAGGAAAATAAATATCATACATTAAAACACTGAATAGCAAACCTTGAGGAAAACTCTCTGATAATTAAGCATTGTCATTGTGATTGTTTTGAAGACATAAAAAGTGTGTTGTCTCTTTAGATAAAGAAACTTTTGATGAGCATCTTTGGTTGAAGTTTATGCGAGGTCGCCACGAGTTGCTCAACAGCAAACAGTTTTGTACTTCCAGGATGCCATCATGCCAGCTTTTCTTGATGTCTGTTGTAACTCTGATTGTGACTCATGTTTCCTGTGCAAGTGGCCTCTTTTTGCTCAAAATATTTTTGAGGGGCATTTGATGACAGCTCTAAAGGAGCTTAACCACATTAAATCTTGTAATGTAATAATTTCAGTCGTTTTGTGAAATAGAGAGCAGAGTTATGTAACAGTGTCAAAAAGGATTCTTCAGTGACATGTTTCTTGGGCAATGTTCTGTTCGTCCAACTGAACATTGCAAAAGTAACAGAATAACCACACAAAACACACAATTCATTTTGCAAGTCACTATTTAAATACGTGTGGACATAGAAAAAGACTGTAGCAGATTGTCAAACATTGAAAAAGCTTTATTAATTTAACAATATCTTAGCTAAATAGTCAGACTTTATGTCTTAGGCAAATAGAAAATTATAACTAGAAATAAAAAAATAATATATACAAATTATGATTAAATTGTCCATTTTTGGAAAAAATAGTGCAAAAATATATAAATTTCCTTTTTAATTCTTCCCCTATCTTCTTTGAAATTCTGGAGCCATTTATCTTTACACTACACCTTACAATCCGTCCACCTTCATTAAACCAAACCCTATCTTTGATGTTATGCTATGATTTGTTTCCGCAATCTAACGTATTTATATTCTGCACGTACCTCACCATAAAGTAGCTTTCATACTTAGTGGCAGAGTCTGCCATTTCTATTCTGTATTCAGAGTCCCTTTACAGCAGTTCAAAGAAATCAAGGTATACATGTGATCCAGTGATACAGCTTATTATTTGATCTCAGTAGTATTAAAATGTATTATTTTAAGTTGATTAAAATAATAAAAGCCCTGTGACAGATTGACAGCATGTCAAAGGTGTACCCCACCTCTCACCCTACAGCAGCTGGGATAGACTCCAGCCCACCTATGACCTTGAACTGGATAAGTGGGAGAGGATGGCTGGATGGATGGATGGGAATCTAGTCCTTTCAAAATAACATAAGTGCTACTCTAACTGCTCAACGCTGGCCAGAGTCTTAAGTTCGGGCTCATCAACCTGTTTGTTTGCCAAACTGCTGCTGCGCTCCTTGTTCTTGCCTTTGAATGGTTTCCCCAGTTTGACAGACAGCGTGTGCAGGACAGAGCTCTCATCTGGTGAAGAACCACTGCGGCCGCTGCGAGTGATAGATGTGCTTCTGCTCTCTGAGTTCGTGCCCTCAAAGAGCTTGCCCATGAAGCCGAGTCCAGCCTGGCGGATGTGGGAGCTGCCAGCAAACACATAGAGGATGGGGTTAACAGCACTGCTGAAGTAGGCAAAGGCTGTGACGTTGGGACGTGCTGTGTGAGCAGCCTTGATAACTGACTCACTGTCCTGCAATAAACCAGCCACCTGAAACAGGAAGAAAACAACAGACATAAAAATTCTTGAGAAAAAAACTATATACATCCAATGGCCATTGTTGTGGCTAATAAATACAAATGAGACTGACTGATAAAGACCTGAAAAAAAAACAGTGAGGCTCAGTGTGATGTACATTTTACCAATTCTGCTTCCAACTGTACAAGAGCAGATTCACTAAATAGTGTGGCCAATAAGATTTTTAAATTATAGAAATCTTTTTTTCATTTCTTCCCCATTTGGTGTGCTGTTGTCACAAAAACAGTTTCCTCCAGCATAAAAAGCTAAGAATGCCTTTGAGTGTCTTGAAGATTTTTATTGTTCTTTGCATAAACAGCATAAACCAAAAGGCTGTCTCTAAATTTACATATCATCAATGTAATGTGTCATCTATTAGTATCAATATCATGGTGATAATTTCACAAAACTGACTGGGAATACAAGTTTAACAATAATTGTGTTTAAATTGACAGTTTTGTCTATCAGTAAGCTTAGATCAAACTTTGATTTTGTCAACACAAAGCTAAACAAAAAAATAATCACCTCTATGATGTTGACGATGTGATAGGGGAGCCAGAAGACTGTAAAGGCACAGATGATCAGTAGAATTAGACGGCTGCCTCTTCCCCTGCGCTGGAACTTGGCACTTCGCAGGCGGCAGATGATGGAGGAGTAGCAGGTGTTAATGAGAGTGAAGGGTATGAGGCATGCAGCGACGGTCTCAAACAGGTACTGGAAAACCTGGTGACCCACAGTGTTCCAGTGGTATGGGATACAAAATGTGAAAGGGATGGTTTCAAAAAGCTTCCTATTACTGTCAAAGAACAAGAGGAACAGTATATTATTATTATTAAAACAGTGAAGTGACGACTAAACAAAACAAAAAAATGACAATTTGAGTACAGGAATAATTCAGTAGGAGCAATTTACAGTAGGTTTGGCTGAAGGTGATCTGAAATATCACTTTAGCCTACACTTAAATTTATTTCCCAGTTTACTTTAAAACCTGTTATTTTACTAGGGGGAATGAACTGTGAGCCCACAGAAATGGGTGGGTTCTGATACAGGCTGCAATTCTAAAAAGCTGGCAAAATTTATTTTTCAAGTGCTCAGCTTTGGAAATAAAATTTACTTACAGGCTCACAGTTTGGATACATTTGTGCCAGAGACACTTACCACTTGAAGAGTATTTTTATTAAAATCTATTTCATGAAGCCAAATGTCCTACCTCCAAAAAAAATCAGTCGTCTTCTTTATAACAGCAAACAATGAAATATGTCCAGCCAACCATGTCCAGTAAAGCAAACACATGTATAATTTAACAAAATCATTACCTATGTGGCTGCAAAGGCTCGCCTTTTTTAGGCAAACTTAATTTTTTTATACAGTATTGAGGGATTATGGTTTAATTAATAGAAATTCCTTATGTACATTCTTCCTATCTTTTAAAAGTTAATGGCATTGAGAAAAACATGAAAAATATCCCCCTGTAAACTATTTTTTAATATAAAATGACATGAGCAATTAATCAGTTTGGTACAATTTATCTAAAAAAAGCTTTTTAAATCCCTTTTTTTTTTTTTTAACATTTTTTAAAAATTGGTTTACCCTCCAGCAGTGCTGTTATTTCTGTGGAGCAGTAGAAAGTACACTAAGAAAAGGCTGCTTTTAATTTGTGAAAACTACATTGATCACACTGACATCAGGAGCAGATATCACTTAACTTCACTTGCCTTCACTGATCCTCAGTGAGTAACACATTTAAAATATATTTTCTTTGAAGGTGCAGAGAAATTTTCAGTCTCACCTGCGGTAGAAAAGCATCGGCACTGACAGCATGAATGCTAACACCCAGACCCCCAGTAGGAGAAACAGCAGGGATCGCTTGGTTCTCATTTTCTGGGACACAAAAGGCCTTGTGACAGCAAGCCAGCGGTCCATACTCATCACACAGATGAGGTAGATGGACACGTACATGTTCACACTTGATAAATAATGCACCAGCTTGCATGTTGCTGAGCCAAACTCCCAGCCTCGTCCTCCAGCCAGGTACCTCAGGAACAAAGGGGCGCCGAGGAGCACAAAGGCATCAGCCAGAGCCAGATTCAGCACCATCAAGCATGTCACAGAGCGCTTCCTCACGCGACAGAGTACCGACCAAACCACAAACAGGTTTCCTGGAAAGCCCAGTACAAATGCGGCGCTCAAGATGCCGATTCCAACCCAGGCTGAGATGCTGATGGGCACTGAAGAGGTGGCATTGGGGGACTGCTGCATGAAGTTGGTGGAGTTCATGTTGAATGTCTCTATAAGTTGATTGCAATAGGTGTGAGCTTGATTCAACCTTAAAAAATGACAGATACAGGAAACAGGATATGTTGCATTGAGAATTGTGAGATATTGCGTGTCAGTGCTTCCACTATTGCACAATATATTATTCTCTGTGTTACTTTATCTGTAAAACAAGAAAACTTTAGACAGCAGAGCTGCATTTAATGATCAAATTTTAACAAGAAGGATGGGACAGTTTTATGTTAAGTTCTAGAAATCAGTGTTTTGGGACATGAACATGTGTTGAAATGTTGAAATAAAATGTAACAGTCCAATTCTTCCTTATAACTGTAAACCTGCACAGATCTGTCTTTTCCTTCAATCATTAAAAATATATGAACGTAGACAACTCAAGAAGCAGACCAATATGTGTTAATGTATTTATTTGATTTCTAGAAAAACGAAATAAAATTTGAAACTCTGCTGCTATTTCAGTTACCTTTTTAATAGATGTCAACAAAAGTGCAAATGTTTTGTCAAACTCTTTGAACTCTGGCTGGAGATTATCAGATTATCTTAGTTATATCAAACTTTTATACTGACCTTCAACTGATGGTCTCTTCTTTAACGCTGCAAAAGTAAATCCACACCAAAAATGTTCCTCTATCTTACATCTGAACTCTTCAGATTCCTTGTGTGCTTTTAAGAAGTGTGGAGAGGAAAAACAAGTTGGTATTGAGTAAGATGGATCATGTGAGGGGAAATACAGGAACGTAGGATGCAAGCTTGAGCTCACTGGGTTGCGAGGTACCATTTGTTCCTCATACACATTCCACTTGTTTATTTTACATTTATTTTATTGATATGACATCTGGTGCCTATTAGCAGATCAGTGTTTGCACTGCAGCCCTCCAGAAAGCAGCTATTAGTAAAGCTAATGGAAAAACAATGCTTTAGGAGAGCTTATTTACAGATTCGGCAGATTTAGCAGCTCACCCCCACTCCCCCAAAAAAGGGATATCATAGTAAATTGTGAAACTGATGGCATCCTTTCTGAGCAGAAATGAACAACTCAAAGTGTCATAAGTGGGAAAAACAGGTGGGGGAGGGAATATTCCAGTAAGCTTTCAGTATCTTGTTGATACATGATTTTTAAGTCATAACTCAGTCATGTACGTTGTTTGCTCTCTTGCAACAGACTTTAAAGCACCATTTTACAGCAGATTCTTCTTACCACATAACCCAAATGAGAACAGGATGTATCCAATTGCATAATTTTTTTTTTTTTTTTTAGTGAAGTATATGTTCACATTTGAATTACATGTGAAAGGAATTGTTACACACTCAGTAGTTGCCCTTAGCTATATGGAGTTGTGTTTTAACATCTCTCTGCTCATTATGGGTTCAGTATGTGGGAAATGAGAACTTGTTATTCTATAGATGGCAGCTCACCTTCATCAGAGGTGGACTGGACCTGAGGATCATAAAATTGTGTAAATTGTAGGGGCTATTTTACTTCATTCTGTCCTCCTTCTGCCTCAGCCTATTGTTAGTTTGTGTGCTTATTATGTGGTGTGTGCCTATGCCTATACATTGCCTTGGATGATTTCAGTGAAATCATAGCCAATATAGTTTGGCTTTTTTGACAAGAATTTGCAAAAAAAAGTTGCTTTCATGTCAAAGTAAAAACAGAGTTTTATAAACTAATGTCAATTAATGAAAAACATATAAGATAGAATATATGTTTGCTTAAATATTCACCCCTTTCAAGGAACTGACCTAATTCAACAGGGGTCCAACTAGTTAATTCCAGCAGTGTCGCAGTTAGTGAAATGGAGATTACCTGAGTGCAGCTGATGTGTTTCAAGTGGCTATTGTTAAAAAAAACAACAAAAAAAACAGATGTATCCAGGAGGTCAACTTTCTGGTTCTCAGGACAAATGTACACTCCAAGCAACTCTAAGAAAAAGTCACTAAAAACTATAAGTCAGGAGATGGTTACTAAAAGATTTCCAACTCACTGGACATCCCATGAAGTCGAGTCAAATCTATCATTAAGAAATGAAAGAAGAATGAAACTTGTTTAAATCTGCCTAGACCTGGTCATTATCATAAACTGAGTGACCGGGCAAAAAGAAGATTGGTGAGGGAGGCCACAACCTACACTCCTGATCAACAAGCTGGGGCTCAAGTGGGTGGATCACCACTACTCATCTGAGATTTTTTAATCTCACTAACTGACCACAGTATGTGAGGACACAGGACTGTGTCCCCGACATGGTGGTCTGCAGCACGGGGAACAAACAGTCTTGGCTCCGTTCCTCTTCACCCTCTACAAAGCAGACTTCATGTGTCGTTCACCAAACTGACATCTACAGAAGTTATCTGATGACTGTGATCGTTGGCCTCATCACAGATGGAGATCATCTAGAGCAGTGATTTTAACCACTGTGCCACGGAGATCACCAGGTATACCGTGGGAAATTATCCAATTACCATTGGCCATTGTCAAGTGTCTGTGCTACATACTGGTTGAGTAATGTAATACTCTGTAGCTTAATTGCCTTGTTTTTCTTAGAGAGGAGAATTAGAAATGCATGTGATAGGTTGCGGTGACAGTGATGAAGAAGTTTTTAAAAGGGAAAAATGCAAACTCTGGAGTGGGCTCTGGACAAAATTCTGACTCAGATAAAGGCACTAGTATGAGTGACATTCAAAAGAAAGCAAAGGTGGTGAGCTCAAGGCAATAGAGCAAAAGCTATCTTTTGTTCGGATTTCCCCAGGGATGCAATGACACCAACTCTGCTGTGCTTTGTGTGTGGCGATAAGCTATCAAACAGTGCCATGGTGCTAAGCAAGCTTAAATGTCATCTCCAAACCAAACACTTAAAGTGTTTCTGACAAATGAGAGGTCTCATTACTCAAATCTGCGTGCAATTGTTGAGTGGTGTGCAAAGCTGGCATACCTCATGCATATTTCATCATCTAAATGAACTGAACACAAGGATGCAAGGCCGAAATGAGAACCTGCTTACGAGCACAGATAAAATAAATGGATTGCATTCAAAGGTCCACCTCTGGCAACAACATGTGCACTGTGTGAAGTAATAGGTAAACATCTGAAAACTCTTGAGAAGAAGTTATCATTTTATATCTCTTCAGACTTCATTGGATGCATTGACTGGGTTAGGGACAGCATCAGTTTTTGGAAATAACATCACTTTACAAGAGCAGGAGGAACTAACTGAACTGAAACAAGACTATGGTTTAAAGCTAAGCTTTGCTGATCTTCCTTTTGACAGTTTCTGCTTAACTGCTACCAAGTAGCTTCCTATTCTGGCCAACATAGCTATTTCAACATTGCTCCCATTTTCCACAACATATCTGTGTGAGCTGAGCTTTTCAGACCTGACTGCTATAAAAACTAAAAACAGAGAGAGACTGAGAGCTGTTGAGGAAGAGCTTCAAGTGTGTCTTTCTTCAACTCCTGCCAGGATATCAGCTTTGTGTTTATCTAAACAGGCCCAGGTTTCACACTGAATGAGTATGAATAAATTGAGAAACTATATTGTCATTATACAGTAAATACCTGTATTAAGCTACAGAGTGTCATTTTGTAACATTTTTGGTTTGTGGTGTGCCACAGGATTTTTTCAATTGTGAAAAATGTGCCGTGGCTCAAAAAAGGCTGAAAAACACTGATCTAGAGTACAGAGAACTGACCAAGGATTTTGTGGTCTGGTGCCAGAGGAACTGCCTCTACATCAATGTCGCTAAGACAAAAGAGATGGTGGTGGATTTCCACAGGAGCAGACAGGGAATGGACATTGAGATAGTGGACTCTTATGAGCACCTGGGTGTTCACCTGAACAATAAAGTGAACTGGTGACACAACACAAGTGCATTTAATAAGAAGGGTCAGAGTAGACTGTATCGATTGAAGAGACTAAGATCTTTTGGAGTGCAGGGGACACTCCTGAAGACCTTTTTGATTCTGTGGTGGCATCAGCCATCTTTTACAGTGTGGTCTGGTGTGGCAGCAGTATCTCAGCTGCTTACAGGAACAAACTTGATAAACAAATTACAAAGGCCAGCTCTGTTCTGGAGTGCCCCCTTGAGCCTGTGCAGGTAGTGACAGACTGCTTCACCAGTGATATCTGAAGGAGAGATACCACAGTTCCTTCCTTCCTGCTGCAGTTAGACTGTATAACCAGCATTGCTCTCAGCAGACCTCAAATTACTCGACATAAACCCATAACATGCCACAGTGGAAAATGATGCACTTTCTTCACTTCTGTATATATTTTGTAGTGACTAATGCAAGGTATATCTAAATAATGTGTATTCCAGAATTCATAAATCTACTGGCTGTTTTTCCTTATTTATAATTATTTATATTATCTATTATTTTTCTATTATTATCCCAATATTAATATTGTTATTTCTTGCTTTTTTATTATTATTGTTAGTTTTTTTGTCATTGTTAGTGGTACTATTATGTCTTTGTCTTGCTGCTGTAACACCTGAAATTTCCTGCCTTTGGGGCTTTTAAATGAATCAGAATCAGAATTCTTTATTAATCCCCAGGGGAGAAATTACTTATTTTATCTTGTCTTGTCTTGACTTGTCTTGTCTTATTTACAACAGATGCCAGGATTAAGATCAAATTTGATCTTTGATTTTTCTAAACTATGGTTTTTCTTAATCATCTTCTGTTTCTTTTGGGTACTCGCTGTAGGAGTCATGACAGTGAATCACCTGCCTCCACCTTACCTTATCACTTGCAACCTTTTCTGTCACACCAACCCTCACACGTCCTCCTTCACTACAACCATGAGCCTTCTCTGTGGTCTTCCTCTTTTCTTCCTGTCTGGCAGCTCTATCTCTAACATCCTTAGCCCAGTATGGCTGCTACAATGTCCAAACTACCTAAACTTTCCTCTCTGATTTTGTCTGCACAGCACTCAACCTGAGCTGCTCCTGTGATGTATACATTTTTAATCCTGTCCATCCTGGTCATCCCCAGCGAAAATCTCAGCTCTGCCACCTCCAGCTCCACCTCCTGTCTTTTTATCTGTACCATCATCTGCAAAACAATACATCATAGCAGGTCTCACTACCATCTTGTAAATCTTCTCATTCACTCTTGCTGCTATCCATAACGAAGCACTCCTGATACTCATTTTCACCCACTCCACCCAGCCTGCACTCTCTCCTTCTTTACCTCTCTTGTGCATTGACCATATGAACATCCTCAGCCTTCACTACCTCTATTCCTTGCATCTTTACTATTCCACCTGTCTCCCTCTCATACACATACACATACCCTGTCTTGCTTCTATTGACTTTTATTCCTCTTCTCTCCAGTGTGTACCTCTGACTCTTCAGGGTCTTTTCCACATGTTCCCTGCTGGTTGAAAATGTGTGCTATATGTAACTAATTTGGTAGAAAATTGCATTCCCCACATCAAATAAACATGTTGAAAAAACTTAAATAAATAAACTGAATAATAAAAAAGCTACATTTGCATAATTATTCCTTAAAAGGTGAAAATGTATTGTTTGTTTATTTTTTATCAATGTGTATGTCTAAAGACATGTATCAATTAACAACACAAAGTGTGACTTTTCTTTTATAAATTTCTGCATTCAAGAAAAAAATAACATGCAAAAATACACTGAGAGAAGAGTGTTTGCCAATAGAAGGCATGATGAAAGAAGACCTTTTGTATGAACAAGCAAAAATTTAAAATGTACATTTCTTGACAACACTGATATCAACGTCAGCATAATATACAGATGTCAGGTGACAGTAATTTAGTAATTTTAATCAAACCAGTAAGAAAATAAAAACCTTTTTAATCTCTCAACAAATACACACATTTTCATGCATGTATAAAACAAATTAGGTTTCTGTGTACACTGACAGGTGAAGCCATTTAAGAACTGCCTTAAACCTGCATTTTTTCCTTATGGTCAGCAGTGGGCAATTCTACTGGTCATACTGGGTTGTACAAAAAGGAGTCAAATTGTACAGAAGCTTATAAAAAATTGACCCACTTGGTTTGTGTTAATCTAATGGGGTTCTCGCTCTGATATTGTAGGGCCTTTACCCTACATATAAATAAACTTGAGACAACTAATACTGTGGTGAGGCATAATATAATTAGAACTGAATTCAGTTGACAGTTGGTTAAATTTTTGCTTCAGTTCCAATCTCAAGTTTCAAGTTTTAAGCAGTACAACATAATGCTCTTCTTATATATTAAAAAGATAAAGATTAAAAAATCTCAGCACTTAAAAAATGCAAATCTTTAGTTTTAAAACAGTGCTTCACAAACCACTGACTGCTGGTGTGGGGATTTTGTATCTTTTATCACAGTTTGCTGTCAAGTTTTCATATTGTTCCATACACTCAAAGTTAATAAGAAATGTATATCTCCAAGATTACTTTGAAATTTAGACAAAACTAAGGTTATTGTATTTGGCCCTAAAAACCTCAGAAAAAGTCTTTCTAACCAGATATTTTGTCTGGATGGCATTATTTTGGCCTCCAGTGACAATGTGAGCAATTGTCAAATCATTTTTGACCAGGATATGTCCTTTAATGCTCACATTAAACAAATATGTAGGTCTGCCTTTTGTCGCCTCTGCAATATCGTCAAAATTAGAAACATCCTGTCTCAGAGTGATGCTAAAACCAAGTTCATGCATTTATTACTTCTAGGCTTGATTATTGTAATTCATTGCTATCTGGCTGTTCTGAAAGCTCCCTAAAAACCTCCAGTTGATCCAAAATGCTGCAG
>VUQH01090482.1:9144-21183 GCA_015106775.1 Etroplus canarensis | reverse complement strand
ACACTTGGTCGTCCTTTCCTAGGGCGGTCCTCATTTGAGCCAGTTTCATCGTAGCGCTTGATGGTTTTTGCAACTGCACTTGGAGACACATTCAAAGTTTTTGCAGTTTTCTGGACTGACTGACCTTCATTTCTTAAAATAATGATGGACTGTTGTTTCTCTTTACTTAGCTGATTGGTTCTTGCCATAATATGAATTCTAACAGTTGTCAAATAGGGCTGTCAGCTGTGTACCAACCTGACTTCTGCACAACACAACTGATGGTCCCAACCCCATTAAGGCAAGAAATTCCACAAATGAACCCTGACAAGGCTCACCTGTGAAGTGAAAACCATTTCAGGTGACTACCTCATGAAGCTCATGGAGAGAATTCCAAGAGTGTGCAAAGCAGTAATCAGAGGGTGGCTATTTTGAAGAATCTAAAATATAAAACATGTTTTGAGTTATTTCACACTTTTTTCTCCACTACATAATTCCATATGTGTTCATTCATAGTTTTAATGGCTTCAGTGAGAATCTACAATGTTAATAGTCATGAAAATAAAGAAAAACCATTAAATAAGAAGGTGTGTCCAAACTTTTGACTGGTAGTGTATATAAATAAACACAAGGTAAAGTAGTAGTAGTAGTAGTAAATGATATATCAGTATATATTGATAGAGTAAGTAATGACACATTATTATTGTCTAATCATTCTTTGCCCTTTGTATCAGTGTTAGCTGCTGTTAAACTCAAAATACCCTGAAGATATTTCAGAATAAAAGCTTTCGAGAGTTGTTAAGAATATCATATCTGACCCATCAGAAACAGTAACTGAACTTATCTGTGACTATAACAGTGAAATTCACAATAACAGCAAAAGCAAGAGTAAAAAAGGTACAAAATACAGAAAGTAGAATTCAGAGAAGATCAAAGAAAAGGCCTCTCAAATTTGTAAAGGCCTGTCTCTCAGGTGAGTGAATACACTTTTTGATCTTTTATGTTAATTACCTGACACACCCAAATCCACCAGTAGGGCTTTTTTTCTTTTAACTTAAAAGTCTGTCAGTCAGGTTTTTTCCTACATGCAGACCCACGTTTTAACAGACCACACCCTCCTGTTTGGAGAAGCACTGAAGAGGAATTTCCATGAACATTAATCCAGACCTCTGCTCTTGACTCCCAGCCCGCCACTGTCTGTCTTTGATCCCAAGCTCCTTCCACCAGCTATGTTATGCTTGTGTGTTTGAATCTAGTCAGTGCAGCTGCACTGTGGTTTTTTAAACTGATTTTCGAAAGGACTTGCATAATGTTGCTTTTTATGAAGGATCTTAAAGTTTTCTCTCCCTCTCGTGTGTGTGTGTGTGTGTGTGTGTGTGTGTGTGTGTGTGTGTGTTTGGGTGTGCATGCTGGCCTCCGGGAAAAAAATGTGAAGCATTTAAGTGTGTGTTTTGTGTTGGAGAAGATTAACGCCTGAATTTATACCTTGTTGTACCTGCTGCGACATGTCACACACACCTGCAGGGAGAGGAAGGGGTGCATAAATACATAGACGCACACAATCAAGCACTCACACAGGTGTCCTCCTCATACTCCACACTGTCTTTAAAAAGTACCAGAGGCGAGTAGTCAATTGACAGTTTAGGGATTTTTTTATTAGCAATGGCAGGGAGATGTTGCTGTGGTTTGTACACACACACTCTCTCTCTCACACACACACACACACACCTAGTGAAGCGGCTGTTTTGGAGCATGCTGAAACAGCTCACTCTTTCATGCTGAACCAGGCAGTCTCTATGTACCTTTGCTCCCCAGTGGTGTTTACCTCGTCTCCCTGCTGCTCTCTCTGCCACGTCAAATGACTGCCTGGGTGCTTGGCTCGCTCCTCTGGGAGCCTCATGGCCGAAGAGCCTGACTGTGGTCACTCTGCTTGGAGTCTGGAAATTCAGAACCGACTGGCTGGAAGATTCCTAGCAACTCAAAAACTTGCTCTTTGCAGCCTGTATTTTGCCTGGGTCTGACAGTTAACTGGAGCTCCAGTGGCAGTTGGGAGATAATCGGATGTTTTCAGGTCTTTGGAGGCTGTCAGACGGGGGGACTACTACTCACCTGATAGATGAGGAGATACTTGGAGAAGGACTGCTTGAATCTGAAGATCCTTTGTGATATTTTTAGTTTAATCAGCTGAAAAATGAGTGGATTTCTCTATAGAGGAAGGTAAGGCTTTTCAGATGATAACCGCTCTCATGATGAGTCATGGGGGTCGGTTTAGTGAGTGTGCATGGTTTGTGAACTGCGGTAGCCTTTGTATGTCTTTGTAGTGTATAGGCATGTGTGGGTGTGCATTCATGAATGTAATGTGAAGAGAAAAGCCTCTCCCTTGTGCTGAATGCTGATAAATAAAGCAAAAGGCTGTTTTACCTTTCTGTAGAAAAGAGAACCTTTGTGCCCATGTTACATAATGACTCCCACAAGTGGTGTTCCTTAATGGTACACAGACATTGGCTGAGCTAATTTCAGTCATTTCAAAGCAAACAGTAGAGGGAATTGTTGCCGCTGTTGTCCTTTTAGCCCCTCGAACTTTATTACAACATTAGTCATGTTTTATATGTCATGTTTATTGAAAAGGTCATTCATGATTTTTCTTCTTAAGAAGATTAAGATTTCGTCTCATTTTCTACAGCTGCTGTCACACCTTGACTATTTAACAAGAGTATGTTGATGTATGAAAAAATCTGCAAATACGCTGGCGTACGTCGAATAAGTTATTGGTAAGTTTTTTATAAGTTAAGAGCTTGCTGAAGTATGCCAGTATATGACGTAGTAGAGTGAGGTCGCCGGAAATTTATGAGCATGCACAAAATTTCCGACTTTTGCCAGCATATGGCTCGTACGTCCCACGTATGTGGACATTATGTGTTGCAGGTACGGTTACATTGACTCATGTTACTCATAGGTCCAAATGTGTGGAGCTAATGTCTAGCGTACCCAAAACATATTAGTAACCTATGAGTAACATGCTTTTAACCTATGTGTAACATATTTCAAACTTACCTCCAATGCATATTGATGTTTGTAGAAGTATTTGACGTGTTCCAGTCATACTGCTTCTAACATACAGCTACCGTATAATGTGTGCCGTATGTGTTGCGTTTAAGGGAAGTGGTATAAACTGGGCTTCAAGTTGTGAGTGCCGGAAATACGCTAGCATTCATTGGTATTACATTCTATATATGTTAGCAATATGTTATGTAAAAGTCCATATATCATCATTGTTCTGCATATGCCAGCATTTTAGGGGAATTTGGATGCGTCGGCATATGCTTGTTAAATCATTATGGTGTGACAGGGCCCTACTAAGAGTGCAATATGTTGAATCATCAAGTTTCAGCTTGTTGTCAAAGTGATAAAATGTTTATACTGTGTAAAATATTTTAACACTTCGTGTTTTTTGTGTCCGCAAAATGGAAATATTTGAGATGCTATGAATTATTAACTATATATGCTTGAAATTAACTTTTGTCTGAAACTGAACAGGATTCTCGTTTAGGATTTGACTTAATGGAGCTTTGTGTTACCTCAGAAAATCATTATTATTAACAGCACCCATCGCTGTTCAGTGTACTCACAAATGGGTGGCCTGGTGGTGCAGTGGTTAGCACTGTCACATATATGTCTCATCACTCATGAGACAAGTGTGAGATTGGCCTGCTCTCTTATACTGCACAATTATGTGTAGTAGGGCCATTTAATCAAAAAGTAGCCATAAATTAAAACATACCTTGCCTTACACCTCAAATAGTGTTCTGTCTCGTAAAGAATCGCTCATTCCCTCCAGCATCTTGCTGTTGCAGTTGGCTATTGTCTCTGGAAGCAGATTTGATCCTGCTTGACTCAGGAGCCATTGGAATCAAAGTTACTGTCATTTCCATATCCAAAGCCTCAAGCTGGGCAAGCTGAGAGGCTGGTTTCTGGTTGTTTTTGCATGTCCATTGAGGATAAATCTGTGATCTTTGATTACTCTCACTGCTTTGAGAGCAGGTCCGATTTTTAGGGTACTGTGCAATCATCTTGAGCTACCCCTCGTTTTGCTTCCAAGGAGTCAGACGTTCTCGTAATTTTTAAAATGGTCTTGAGCAATAATTCTCCAGGCTTTTTGAAGATCTTTTGATTTTTTTTCCTTTGGAAACCAGCGGCTTTTCATTCATTTTCACTCAAGTCCTTGCACCTGACCATTTTTAGAGGAATAAATCATTCAAGCATAAAAAATTAACACAAAGGATGAAAATAACACACAAGTTAGTAAAGAAGCAATTTTAAATTATATCTTTAGACACTTTTTACTAGCATCTACGTGATTTGTTCCCATTTCTTTAGTTGAATTTGTGAAAAATAGCAGTTTGACAGACATAAAATAGTACTTTTGCACAAAAAACGTGATTCTCAAAGAGCTTTTGTTTAAAGACTTGGCATAATCTCAGCATGGTGTGTACTGCGTCTTTAAAAAATTAGAGTAAACTGAACCAGTGGAGAAGAAAAGAAGTTATCAGCCTAAAAACTATTTATGAACAGTATCTGAAAGTCATGTTCTTAAGAAATAGGAAAAAAATCCAGGAAAGACCCAACACAGGACCTGAGAGATACATCTGGCCCTTCATTTGATATCATCTGTAAACCACTGCAGTGCCTCATGTCATGGTTTGGGGCTGCACTTTAGCCAGTGGTGTTAGAGATCTACTCAAAATTGACTAATTTATGAACGCAGAAAGGTACCATCAGATTTTGATCCACCAAAACCATCTGGACAGTGTCTGATTGGCAGCAGCTTTGTTTTCAGCATGATAATGACCCCACTATACTACAGTACCAGTGCAGTAAAAGCCTAGATAGAAAAGACACAAACGCACACTAGCAGGTGGTTGTGGCTCAGGGAATAAAGTGGGCCGTCTTCTAAGGTTGGTGGTTTGATCCCCAGCTCCTTCAAGCTACATGATGAAGTGCCCTTGGGCAAGGTGTTGAAACCCAAATTCCTCCTGATGCACACATCAAAGAGTAAGCGATAGTTTAAAGCAGTCTAAGGCAAAGAATAAAGTGCTGCATAAATGTGCTTTATGTGCTCGGTTAGAGTAGTAGAGTAAGTTATGTCTATTTTCATCCATTGATTGGCCTCCTTAGAGGCTGGACCGCAACGTCTTTGAAGCAGTGTAGGATCATCTTGGCAGAGAACAAAACTGAATGCAGCCAACATCCACGGAAGAGTTTTTTAATGTCCTTCAAGAAACCCGGAGAACTATTCCTGAAAATTACTTAAAGAAATGACAAGAAAGCTTAGCTAAGAGAGTTCAGGCTGTGAAGAAGTAAAGATACTCATATAAAAAACTGACTTTCAAATTCATTAGAACTGAACAAACTCAAAGCACTTTTTATTTCAAGCCTCATTCACCCACTCACACAGCACTTTATTCTGTGCCTTTGAGCGCATTTAACCATCAGGCGCACATGCACACTGGAGCGGTTTGGGGTTCAGTGTCCTGCTTTGACAAGCAGACTGGAGAGGCCAGGGATCGACCCACCAACCTTCCTGTCAGAAGATGACCCGCTGTCCGGTTAGGAGTGTGTTGCAGCTACTGGTTGAGTTCAGTTCAGTCATGTTGAAACTTAAGTTAACAGGGAGCTGATTTTCAGAGGTTTGGTGACCAACACATGAGAGAGCAAATGTTTTTATGCCAAACACCTCAAGCCTGTTGGTTAGTGTTCTGGTGGTCTGTGGCCACGCAGCTGTTAAGGAGGCCTTTACTGTTGCCTGCTCTGGGTCTTCTTGTCATGCAGGACACATTTGCTCACATCTTTTGCTGCTCTCTGCTCCACAGCTGTCACCAACTGTTATTGCTCCGGCCAATATGTAGCTTAGACTTTTGAAGTGTTGTAAAACAACTGAATACACTGATTGTGCTAAAGCCTTTGATTCCTGTGTTATGTAGAATTAAGGAATTACAGCTGATTATCTCCTCACCCTGGTGTGAAGCTCCCTTACTTTCCTGATCTTCACTTTGGTTAATAAATGAGACTTTAACAGCCCGGTGGAATCTACTTTGACTTAATCCTTCTCATTGATTACTCATGAAAGACTCGAAGGATGTACTAATAAGGAAAAAATCCATCCCACTTTCCTCTGAGCCTTAAAAATCCTTGTTATTAACTAACTTTGTGCCACTTTGAAATGAGATAAGTGAATCTCACAAGACTAAAATATTGTACATTTCTTGTGCAGAGTTGAATAGTAAATAGACTTTAAAAAATGAAAACTTCTTTATCATAACTCCAACAGGAGGCAAAAACGTTCACGGCATACAGGCACATCTTCACGATACACACACAGCACACACACTGACATCAAGGAAACCTAAACTTAAACTTAACTGCGTCCCAACAAGCACTTCAAAGTACCTTCACCCTTTAAAGGTGACATCAAGGTACAACAATTTTGCATACATGTAACTGTTGAATACTGCTTTTATAACATAAAAAGACCTTTGTGCTGTTTGACGTAAGAAAAAATAACTTTATTGATAAAACAAGTTTTTTTCACTGGGAAAACTAACAATCTTTATTGGAAAAGAGAAAACCCCTTTAGGGTTTCTTGACCAGTTGGTGGAAGGATTTGATGGATTCTTCCATGCTGCCTTTGTTTACTGTTTTCCCGTTGGTGAGCGATGGCTGTGTGACTTGAAGCATGCGCTGACTCAGTTTCCACCACCAGCGTGTGAGTGTCTGCTTCTCTGACATGGCAGTGGGAAGCAGCTCTCTTCATTCTGGACTATTTTTGACCCTGTGAGCTGTGGAGGATTTACCACATATTCACTAACATGTGATGCAGCCAGGACTCTATCAGACAGAGTGTAGGAAGAAAAGTAGATAATTACCATAAATCTAGAGAAACGGGTTTTAATGCAAAGATAAGGATCAGTGTGTGGCCGCTGGTGAAGACACATGGGAAAATGTTGAGGGACTTTGGCTGATGGCTGTCTCTGTTTTAGGCACTGTGGTGCAGATAAACGGACCAGGCCAAAGAGCATGATGGGTAAGTGCCTCCTCACATATAATAATCATATTTAAAACACTGATTTGTTCTGCATCCAACGTGTTGCTTGTCTTACTTTCCAAAAAATTGAACATTTCTTTGTGTGTTAGTCCCTGCTTCTGCAATATACTGTAAACACCCTCTTACAGTTTTCCCACCCTCTGCTACGAGCTCCTGTGTTGACTAACAGAATGACCTCATGCTGAGTGTTGTTAAAAGCCACCACTCCTTGTATAGGTGTGTACTTGTTTGTTGGAAATTCTAGTTTGATAGTTTCCAAAGTGAGAGATTTTAACCTGTTTCCACATTCTGGATGTTTGACTACTTTGGCTTCAGTCACAGGCAAGTAAAAATGGTCTCAGTCCTTAGTTTTTATTAGAAGGCATGCTGCCAGAGGTTTTTCTTATTTTGCCTAAATTAAAAGCCACATCATTTCAATGTACAATAACAGTGCAAAGTTCAGAGGGGACCTATGGAAGAAATCACTCCTAAATCCTATTACGCAAAACAATACTTATGGTTTGCTCTGAACGAGCATTACTGTTTTATTTGCCATAGGTGCGCTTCACAATTCTTTATTTTAATTTTAAAAAATGTGACTCCATGTTATGCAGAGGCAGACCGTAATTTGTCCATGTGGCAGTAATATGCCTGGTAACAAGATACTTCAGTAAAATAAAATGTATATACAGGCTGTATTTGCATCTGGATCATAAGGGAAAAACACTAATGGTTATTCTGCCAGTGTCATATGTGATATTCTTGTTTTCATAGCTTGATCCATGTGCAGACTTAATCCATTGTGATGTCTTCTCACTTTCATGCATTGCAGTAATTTCAGTTAAACTGGTGTTCAACAATTATCAGCTTTAACGCCAACAGGAGCTGCTCAGTTGTCACCGGGTAGCATTTTGGCACATAATTGCAGAGCAATGCAGGCACTCTAAAGCACAAGTATAAATGCTTCATGTGTATAGGCCACTTGTGCGGGCTCAAGCGTTGTTTCAGCGAGTTAGTAAATCGAGCGGTATCCACAGTACAGTTTATCCTGGGAAGAATGCTTTTGTGAACAATTAGAAAATGTTGCTGAATCAATGAGCTTTGGTGGCATAGATTAAACTGTTTTGAATAATTGACGAGAAATTTAAAAAAAACTGCTTACAATTTGATTATTTTCCGGAGAACATCAAATAAACTACTTTTTTGTGAGGCATTTTGTGGGGGAGCTTAATGTGATGTGAATGATATCTACAATCACACGTGAACATCCCACTCTTGAAGGGAAGGTAAATATTTCCTAAAATGGTAAACTAAAGGCTAGACACACAACCGTGGTTTAGTTCTGAAGAGGATTTGGACAAAAGTAATGCATTATGTCAGTCATGGTCCTTACAGATGCAGTCAAATGAATCGTGCTTGCGTGCTTGCATTAGTACATCATTCATACTAGTGTTATATAGTAGTTTGTACCCTGGATTACTGCAGACACTGCAGCAGTTAACATCTCAGGACTCGATCCAGGATACCTTCTAACTTTGCATCACAGAGCAGCTTTTTAATAATATTTAATGCGCCGCAATTTTAAAGAACCGTCAGAAATATAAAGTCTGCCAAAGCAGTCTTGATTACACCCCTTGGGATCTGGCCTTCCATCACCCCCACCCCTTCTCTCCAGCAAACCGATTGGCCCTGCTTTTAAAGGAATAAAATTCAAACTATTTTACAAAATCCCTCCTGTGTGGAGTTTTCTGGGAATACTCCAGGCCTTTTACAGGGGATAAGTCTGGCTTTGCAATGTCTTCAGACCTCTGGAAGTGTTTCAGTTGGACTGCAATATACCGTGTCACTTCTGTGAGGGTGTGTGTGGACACACAGCTCATTTGTATCCAGGTTTAATGGGTTTATAATGAGATGAGTGTTGATCACACCATCTCTGAGATGTTGCTCCGAAAGCCCTGAAGTGTTTAAATTTCACCCCTGTGCTGTTAGACTGATGATTCTCAGAAACTGAAACAATTTTACTGTAAGTAGGCAGCATTTATGAGGATAGTTAAACTACAGGTCTCAGATGAAAGCTGCTTTTTAATATTAAATACGTCGTATAAGACAGATCCTCCTATGCTCTCAGCATGTTCAATTTGTTGACAAAAACAATCAAGGTTCACTTATATGTTATTTTCAAGGGATGTTGAGACAAATTTTTCACGCTTAGTTTGTAAATCAGGAAACTCTCAAAATAATGGAAATACGTGTGGGTCTACTTGTCAGGCGCAGGTCAAAAATTCCGTTTTAGCGTCACTAGAAGTTTTGTTTTCCAAATGGCCTGGCTGTACCTTGCCTTTTAACCAGTTTCAGCTGGGAGAGGCTCCAGCAGCCTCCTACCCCCACCAGTAACTTTTCAAAGCCAGGGTTTTCAAATTGCAGTCTTTTCCAACATTGCATGACAAGGAACGAACATATAAGTGCAATTTCATTCATTTACTGTTCGTGTGTAGAACCATCTTATGAACAAACACATTATAAATACTATAAGTGGTTTAATGTGTGCATTTTTCATTTCATTATTCAGCCGCTGGCTCCCAAAACTAGCCCACAGCCAACAAAACTTGGAGAACCCTTTCTCTTAAGGGTAACTTGCTGTAGTTAATGGATAGCTTATGAACCTATATTTTGTTTTCGTGCTAAAGCTCTCTCCTACAAGATTTCACGCTACGAGATCACAACAGCAAATGGATTTTAAAGGAAACATAACTGCAACCTGATGATTTTTTCTGTTTATCTAATGAACAAATGAAAAATAATTTCTTCAGCAAGTTGCAAACATGAGGATACAAAATTGAGCAATCATATACACTACTCTGGGTTAGGGTTAGATCATGAGTGTGGTCTGTGTAATTAAGAAAAATCTCAGAGTGACACAACTACTATTCTCTAGCAAAGTGATTATGTGATTGATTTAGCGTGTTTGTCTTACTGTTTGTAGGATTATTTAATAAGTTAATAAGTACATTTGCATGAACATGAGAGGTGGTGGGACTTGGCCCAACTTGGAAGTGATTATTGTTTTGAGTCTTTCTGGATCCCATAAATGTTGGGAGAATTTACCATTGCAGGATTGGAAAAAATTGTACATTTTACATCTTATCTTCACAAATTCATTAGGCAATATCATTTTAGTCAAGAAAAATCACTAACGAATGTGGATCTGATGTCCTTCTCGATCCAGAAACTGAAATCATGAATGATATGAATTGCTTGGACTGTTCTTATTTACATTCATTCATTCATTCATTTACATTTACATGGCTAGCACTGTTACCACAATGCAAGAAGGTTCCTGGTTCAAACTCTAGCTGTCAGGCGTTTTCATGCCCATCTTCCCAAAGTCCACAGATGGATGTTAGCTTAACTGATGATTCTACATTGGCCATGGATGTGAGGTAGATGATGTAGTGGGAGTGTACAGAATAAAGTGCTGTATGAATGCATAGTTAAATTGTGACATGTAGCATAAAGCTCTTTGAGTGGTCAGTAAGACTAGAGAAGTACCATATAAACATAAATACATTTCATTTTTCACAAACCCTAACCAAAGCGATCTGTCTAAACCACAGGAGCCAAGACTTAAACCTCACTCTCTGCAGTGAAAGTCGAGAATTATGTCTGCCCATCATTTGTGGTGGTTTATGCACAACCCCAATTTCAAAAAGGTTGGGGCACTGTGTATAAAACAAATAAATAAATACACAGTGCAATGATTTGCAAATCTCATAAATCAATGTTATTCACAAAAGAACACAGAAAACATATCAAATGTTGAAAGTAAGACATTTTATTATTTTATTGAAAATTACTAGCTCATCTTGATTTTGATGGTGGCCACACATCTCAAAAAAGTTGAGATAAGGGCAACAAAAGGCTGCAAAAATAAGTACTACTAAAAAGAAACAGCTTGAAGAACATGTTACAAGTAATTAAGTTATAAACAGGCCAGTAATGTGATTGAGTTTAAAAAGAGCACCTTAGAGAGGCAGAGTCTCAGAAGTAAAGATGGGCAGAGGTTCAGCAATCTGTGAGAAACTGTGTCTACAAATTGTGGTGCAATTTCAGAATAATGTTTCTCAATATAAATTGGTAAAGACTTAAGACTCCATCATCTGCAGTATATAATATCATCAAAAGATTCTCAGAATCTGGAGACATCTCTGTGTGTAAGGGATATGACTGAAATCCTGCTGTCATGGAAATCATTGCACAGGAACACTACCAGAAATCACTGTCTGTGAACACAGATCACTGTGCCATCCACAAAGGCAGGTTAATGCAGGTGATGCAAAGAAGAAGCCATATGTGAGCATGATGCAGAAGCGCCGCCATCTTCTCTGGGGTAAAGTTCATTTAAGATGGACTGAGACAGTGGAAAACTGTTCTGTGGTCAGATGAATTGTCAGGAAGAGCACCCAGCATAAAATCTCTGCCAAATTACCAATGTGGATTAATCTGCCGTGGCGACCCCTTGAGGAGAATACAAGGGACCATCCGGCTTGTTATCTGCGCGCATTTCAACAACGTTTATCTCTGATGGTATAGGGGTGCATTAGTGCTTATGGTACTGGCAACTTGCACATCTGCAAAGGCACAATCAGTGCTGAAAGATATATCCAGGTTTTAGGCCACATATGTTTCCCTCTAGACGATGTCTTTTTCAGGGAAGGCCTTGCGTGATTCAGCAAGACAATTCTAAACCGCATATTGCAGCTATTACAACAGCATGGTTTTGTAGTAGAAGAGTCCGAGTGCTGGACTGGCCTACCTGCAGTCCAGACCTTTCACAAACTGAAAACATTTGGCACATCATGAAACAAAAGATATGACCAAAAAGACCCAGGACTGCTGAGCAACTAGAATCCTATATCAGACAAGAATGGGACAACATTCCTCTCCCAAAGTTCCAGCAGCTGGTCTCCTCAGTTCCCAGA